>PVHP010002257.1:0-92590 GCA_004024765.1 Zapus hudsonius | reverse complement strand
TATTTAGTGGGCAAACCATGCGTTGTTATCCCGAATTCCCCAATTCCCCCCCTCCCCATCCCTGATCAGTTGTATATCCTCCTCCGTGGGCTGTCTGTATTAGTCCTTGTGGCAAGGGATCCTGTATATCTTAGTACTCATCCCGGTCTTCCTGGCCCAAGTGTGTTGTTACTGATGGGTGCCATGCCTCCGGACTGTCACACACATTTTTGACAAGAAAAGGAAAGAGCCAAAGCCAAGGTGAAGGTGGTCGGCTATGATGAAGGACATGGCTGAGATTTCCAAGAGGCAGCCTGTGTTCAGGGCAGTGCAGTGTGTTGGCAGGGAGCAAGGAGGGTCATAGCATCAGATTTATAGAACCTTGGATGGACAAGATAGCTTTAGTCATTAAAATGCTTGTCTTGCACGCATGAGAACTTGAGTTTGATCCTCAGGATCCACGCTTAAAACGATGCTGGTGCACATGTCGTACAGGCAGATCCCTGAGGCTCACTGACCACTCATTCTGTCCTACTTTGTGAATTCCAGGACAGTAAGAGACCCACATAGGGTCTGAGGTTGTCCTTTGGCCTTGGTATATATGCACACACGTGCAACCACACACATGTGAACACACACATGTGAACACACACATGGGCACACATGTAGGGTTTGGAAGTCCACCTTCTTTCCATGTTCTGTCATGAGATCTGCCATCAGAATCCTAACACTCATCATAGGCAATTTGATTTTACAGAAAAGTGTTAGCAAGTTCTAGCAAATCTTGTACAGGTTATGTTTTAAACCTCAGAGTGGTGTTTTGAAAACAGCTTAATTATTGATAATTAGATACATTATATGAGCAAATCTTGTGATGATACCCCCATTTCCCTCCTCTTAGTCTCCAACCCACTGGGGACACTCCTCAGTGAGCATACTGGATCTGTCCTTGGAGTAGGGTGTTATAAATTTCACAAGAGGTAGCCAGTGTTTTTCCTCCTTTGTGTGTTGTTGCTGAGGGGGGCGATGTCTCTGGATATTCTCCTGCACCATGGCTCTTATAATCTTTCCGCCCCCCTTCTGGTCAGTTCCCTGAGTCATGGTGGGTGAGTTTTAAGTCTTCTTTATTGTTGAGATCTTAAGTATCTATGGACTTCAGCTTTGGGTTGTTCTGGGTATCGTTGGTATCTGTCTCCATTGATCTTTCAAGGGTTATCTGACTTGCTGTGGTGGTCTCTTGTTTATCTCTCCACTTTCTCATAGGTTTCTTTTGGGCCCTATATGATAGGCCAGGCATGGTTCATCTCCTGCCAGAATGTCAGCCATCATCCCATGTCTTGATTGGTGGAATTGAGTTGTCCACAGCTCTCTCTGCCCTCTGAAAAATGCAGAGTCTCCATTGGACAGTGATATCAGTAAAGGTTAAATGAGATAAATTTTGCTAATTGGGCAAGATTCTAATGGATGTAGCCTTTCAGAGTAATGTTTGAGCTGCAAGTATGCTGAAATGTCTTTTCTACCACTGCTCTGAGGTCCTACAATGTGCTAAGATATAGAAACACAAAACATCATATTAAGATACAATTGATAATGGGAAATTGAATGATGGAAGATCTCTAGCTATACCCAGAAAGGAAGGAAAAGAGAACAAAATATCCATTAACCAAAATCAAGGATAAAAGAAAAATTAGGAATATGTGGTCGGAATTTAAGAGGACAGAAACTTTTGGAATAGGTTCAGGTGGATATAAAAGAATAATTTAGAGACTGCAGAGAGGTAAATACTATAAATCTGGTCTCCTGGAAGGCCTGGGAAAGGGTTGCTGAAAAGGTAAGTGAGCTTAGTTCTTTTCTAAGCCAGATGGACTCTGTACATGTGGTTCTATAGTTTCATTCTGAAATGACTAGTAAGATAGTAGCTAGTTTCTTATCTGGGCTATCAGGATGTACTGTCATGCCATTCTGACATTAAGGGCAAAGGAACTACATAAATACTCACTTAGCTGCTAAATTTGAGGAATGGAATATATATGTGATATTATTTTGTTGTTGTTTGCTGTAGCCCAGGCGGATCTGAAACTTACTCTATAGCCCCTGCTGGACTCCTATGTCAGCCTTCTAAGTGCTGGGATTATAGGTGTGAGCCACCATGCCTGACATTTATGTGATTTTATAAATATATTTCTTCTCATCTCTCAACCCTGGTAACTTTTTAAACATTTTATCCTTGTTGGGGTTGGTGATCGTCATTGTTAATATCCATTAGCTTTATTTCATTTTCTAAAAAGATTATGAATACTTAGCACTCTGGAACCTTCCACTCTACCTATACAATCTAGGTCAGAAGGTAGTATGTGAGCTGGGCTCCTGCATGGGTTCATGAGTGCTCTGCTTGGACAGCCACAAACCTCTGCAAGATGCTATTTCATCTGACAAATACTGAACCGAAGAATTGCAGATGGATTTGCTTTCCTTATTTCTTTCCACTTATAATCTGCTATGCTTCTGCCTCTTCAAATATTTTGATTGTCCTTGATATATAAAGTTTGATTTCACTATATCCAAATTTGTTCTAGTAATGCCTATCATAAGTCTAATCTTCTTGCTAAAGTTATTTGAATCTGAAAACATGAAATAATAAATACATCTGAAAATTTGACTTTAAAAGATATTTGATTTAAAACCAGCTATTGCCTTGTCACTTTAAGATTTTTTTGTTGTTTTCTCATGGGGTTCTGTTTGATTGTCTGTAAATACTGTGACTAAAATGAGTATTAATTGCAAAATCACATTTTTATAATAGTTGGATAACATCTTATACAGAATTTGAGAGCTACGCATATTCTCTGGTACACTCCTAGATTCATGAAATTAAGTGACAGATGAATTCAAATGTGTTTGAAGACCTGTGTACAATCAGATCACAGCAAAACTTCATAACTGCCACTGTGTAAGACATCGACCCAAAGAATAAGCCATCTGTCTCGCAGCTCTCTGTAGCAAGCTCTTTCACAGCTCTTCCTTTTCTCTTGTAAAACATTTGCTAATGGTACTACAAAAAATAAGCTTGAGATTGAGCTTCTACAGTTGGAAACCTTTGGTTTATTTTATTGTTGAATAAGCTGTGTTTTTACCTTTGAAACATTTAACTTTAATCTTATATTGCAGTCATTGCTTTATCTATAGTTATGATTTCAAGGTTATGTCTGGGTAAGATTTAACTGAATTGCCAAACTAGTTCAGACTGCTGTCTGTTTTACCTGAGCAAACTAAATACTTAAGCAAAAGCTTCTGAGGCCAGTTGAAAGCAGTTTCATAAGCTAGTAGAAAGCAGACACTAAAGAAAATGTATGAAGATGAGAAGTGAGGACATAGAGGAAGGTTAGAGCTAACTGCAGAATTGCATTCTTATCAGAAGTAGAAGGCTGCACAAAGCTCTGTTGTTGATCTAAAGCAGGTCTCTGGATCATAGTGGGTGGTGGGAGCCTAGGGAGACTTTCCCATTTGCCCTCCCGGCTCTTCTACCCCATAGCTTTCTTGGTGATTTGGGGTCAGAAGAATCATGGACCTGGCTTCTGCTGACTGCCAGGCAAAGGAAATGGTTTGTGATGCTGTTGCTATTACATTTCTGTCTTTTTTCAGCATAAAACCCCAAAAGCCAGGCTCTGAATGGAAATGTCTTGGTTTTTCCAAGACATTTTTTTTACTGTGCACAGTACTGTAGTATTCATAGATTCCATAGATTGCTGGTCTTCTTATCCTCACATGATGAGAAGAATCTCTGTTTCATGGACTGCAGAACCTGGCACATAGTAAACATTCAACAAGTATTTACTGAATGACCTACTTTACTTAGTGATTGCAGCTTTGACCATTACCTCATGATCTTGGTATTTATTAGCTTCTGTCTTGATAACACAAATTTCCTCTCATCTAATGGTTATATTTTTTTCACCCATTTAGACACATATGTTTTGTATCTATTCAGGTTTAGCTTTTAAGGTTTATTTCAGTTGAAATATTAATAGTGTTGAAGCCCTAAAATGTTAGATGGCACTTGATTTTCTTGATGCTGTAAAAATTTAGCTTTAAATAGTAATTGCATGTTGTACTTCTTATGATCTCAACTTTGGCCATGGTGCATACCAATGTTATGCTTGATACTAGTGATTTTGTGTATTTTAGAGCTCTCAATACCCGTGTTGTTCATAAACACATGATCCTTTATGCATATATTGGTTTTGGTCTTCCCTTAGTAAATATTTCAATGTAATTCACAAAGGTAATATTTAGCATGACTTTTTTTATTTCTTCATTTCATTTTAATGCTGTTTTTAATGTGTTCTTAACAAACAACTAGGGAAAAACACAGACTATATGCACCGATCAACAATGACTAGGATGTTTTTATCTTTTCTAAGATATATGTGTGAAAGGTAGCATAGTATTTTCTCCAAATGTATTAATTTCACCTATTCGTGGTATTTTGTAAAAATTTAATCTAAACATTTAGGTAGTGAATATGTTTCATAAAAGCTACTTTAAATAATGTCCAGTATGTTTGAATTTTCAAACAACCCGTTCTTATTCTCTTCCCTCCTTTGTAATTTTGATCACATAGTGCTTTTGATTATTTGGAAGGTCCAAAGTCTGCATTTTGAAACCTTTGTTTGTGGGTCAGAAGATGGCTTCATCTTTCAGTCGGTAATGTAAGCATTTTTTAAGTGTGGCATGGAAAACAGAATTACAAATACTTTGTTATTTACTTTGAGATAGGGCATGCCCTTCTGTCTCATATGCCCTAGTTTCTCATTTTAAGCAAATGGATACAGTTCATTTAGAATAATATAAAACAAAATTTTAAATTAAATATAGTAAGAAAAATCACAGACTTTCAAATATGAAAAGCAAATATATCTTCAAGTATGTGAACCCACATCCATCTGATAGTATAAAGAACCTTGAAAAAGATAAGTATGCAAATATACTAATATAGAAACTTCTTTCTTTACCAAAAACTATGTAAGGCTAAAATCTTTATGAAACATGTTTATATAAAGCATTTATTGGTACATATTGTTCAGGGCCAAATTTTATGGCATTTTGAGATTTTGCTAATATTATTTTTCCTTTTGAATACTCTCCATATCCCAGTTCTCTCAAAAATATTTAGAAATTGTTTCCTAAGTTCCAATCTTTAAAATATGTCTTTGATTTTGGCTTTTAAATTTGCTAAGTATGTACTTGATGGTTCCTTTAATGATCAACATTGAATTATGACTTGTAATAGCTTAGAGAATAGGAGAGAGAATGTGTCATAGTGTATGGTAATAGAAAACTAAGATATAAAGAAATCCTAGTTTTTCACGTGTTTTACTTTAATTTTCTATTATCATGCATAAATAATGGTTAATTGTATTCTTTTTAGTTATTAAATTTAGTTATTAACTGTTTGTAGTAATATAAGGAGAGAGGAGGCTTAGCTTTTCTTTAAAAATGTACCACCATAGAATATTAATAATTTCTGTGAAATAGTTCTTTATCAGTGTAATTGAAAGATTACATGACACAGGCTCTTTGAACTCATGTTTAGGTAGCAATAATATAATCAGTCTTATGTTCTAAAATTAGAATTAAAAGAAAACAGAATTTTCAAATTACATATAGAACTAGAGACATAATTTCTTTTGTAAAAATATTTTATTTATTTAATTATTATTAAGCAGAGAGAGAGAGGAAAAAAAAAGACCAACAAAGAGAATGGGTGCTCCAGGGCCTCCACAAACACCACATGCATGCACCACCATGTGTATCTGGCTTTATTTGGGTACTGGGGACTCCAACCAGGGTCATTGGTTTTGTAGGCAAGTGCCTTCACTGCTGAGCCATAAAGATATACTTTCAATGGGATAGTGTTACTTGATAGCAAGCCTCTATTTTGTTTTTGGTTCTATTACTTACTCAGAGCCTTGAGCGTGAGATGAGTGTTGTAACACTGAGTTACATTTTCCATCTCAGTAAGCCTCCATTTCAATACGTGCACTTGAATAGGAAGGATCTATAATTTTCCACTTTGTTACCTACTTTATAGACTTAGTTTTTTTGGTGACTTCTGGTCTGTTTTGTTTACTGATCCATACATTTCCTATGCTATATTACAGTATGGACTCTCATCCACTTAGAAAATACACGAGTAAATTTTGATGTATGCACTGCCAAATGATTCCATGGAATTTACATAGATAAATTTGGTCTCACCTTTCCATCCTGATTCTATACCAGTATATGTATATAACTGAAGCAATACCCTTATTGTGCGTTGTATATTTGAGTATTTTTTAGTACTTTTCTGTTTAAATACCTGTAAATAAATGCCTATTGTAATCTACTATCAGTGTGCTCAGCACTGGTTTTTGTTTTTTAATAAATTTATTTATTGTTAGTAAGTAGAAACACTGTATGAACAAGTCTTGTGTTGAGACTCCCATTTCCCCTCCTCCCTTTCCCCAAACCACTGAGATTCCTTCTCAGTGGGATTGCTGGAACACTCCATGGGATGGAGGGCTATGAATTGTGCAAGCAGAGCCAGTTTTTTTTTTTTTTTTTTTTTTTTTTTTAGGGAGGCAGTGCCTGGATATTCCCCCCACCATGGCTCTTACCATCTTTCTCATCTCCTCTTCCACAGAATTCCCTGAGTCATGGTGGGTGAGATTTAAGTCTGCTTTGCTATTGAGCTTGAAAGAGATTTTGGGTTTCTGCTTTGGGCTTTTTTGAGTATCCTCAGTGTCTGTCTCCATTATCCTTGCACAGGTTAAATGACTTGCTGTGTGGGTAGCTCTCTTGCTCATCTTGCCACTTCCTCTTGGGTTTCACCTGGGCCCTAGATGATGTGTTGGAGTGGTTCATCTCCTGCTTGGGAGTCAGCCATCATCTTGGGTCTTGTTGGTAGCATTGGATTGTCCACAATGTTTGCTGCCTTCAGAGTCCCCAGAGTTCTCCCCTGTTGTCTCTCCCCCCCCCCCAATATTCCACCCCTCCCTGCTGGGCTACTCATTCTCCATCTTGACCCTGACTTCCCACAGAGCTGTTTTGAAGGCTAACTTTTGTTTATGTGGATTCCACCAATACATACTGTATGTGGCCCAACATATTTATTAATTTATTTTAAATGACAATGATAAACTTAGTAATTTTAAAATACATGATAGAGGGCTGGGGAGATGACTTAGTAGTTAAAAACACTTGCTTGTGCAGGACATTTTGGCACATGTCTTTAATCCCAGACAGAGAGGTAGGAGGATTGTTATCACTTGAGGTTCTCCTGGGACTACAGAGTGAGGTCCAGATCAGCCTGGGCTAGTGAGACCCTACTTCAAACACAAACAAGCAAACAAACAAACAAACAAAAAACACTTTCAAAGCCCGATGTCCCAGGTTTGATTCCCCAGTACCCATGGTAACAACAGATACATGGAGTGGCATATGCATTCAGAGTTCATTTGCAGTGACAAGATGTCCTGGCTGATTCATATTCTCTCTCTCTCTCTCTCTCTCTCTCTCTCTCTCTCTCTCTCTCTCTCTCTCTCTCTCTCCTCTTTATTTTACTGAGCAGGGTCTCTCACTGGAACCTAGAGGTCTCTAGTTCTATTTGTGTATCAAGCTGACTTTCCCCAGGAATCCCTTGTTTATGCCTCTGTAGTGCTGGGATTATAAGTGTGCCCTCCATGCCTGCCCTGTTTTCATGCACGTGTGTACAAGGGCACTAGGGAATCGGAATTCCAGTCTTCATATTTGCGCTGCAAATCCTTTGCCCATTATACAGTTCCCCAGCCTGCTGAAAGCAGTTTAAAGTTATTAAAATTATATGTGTGATGATGTGTGGATCAAAGTAAAGTTTTTTTTTTAGTGCCAGCTCTCTTAATTTGAGAGGTTAAAATGATTTGAAAAACAATGAGAAGTGTTTTGGACATTCTAAACTACAAATTTATATGTAAATTTAAGATGCTAAAAATAATAGTTCTTTCCTTTTAACTTTTATAATTCCATGTTATTATTCATTCCATGGCACTTAGTTGTATTATCTGAAGTTCTATCCCCTGAAAGCTATGTTGCATTGTTTCTGTACTTTAAATACTTATCCTCAGCTTTTCCTTCTGTAAAAATGTGACCCTAATCACAAGGGATTGTAAGTATAGTTTACATGTGTTTGCTTATGTACCATTTGTCATATATTTATTAAATAGCTACTATGTCTCAAGACTATGTTGGGGCATAGGACCCAAAGTGACCAAATATAGCCTGTCCTCAGGGAGCTGCTGACCCAGAGGGGCTGTAAACAATGGCAGGGTCAGGTGCTGTGCTAAAGAGTAACTCGAGATTTCATTCGAGCATAGGATGGAGCCACGCTCTCTTCCAGGACTTGTGGAATACAGTCCTTGGTTTGAGGGGAAGAGGAGCCTCTTCTGGTTATCCTTTGTTTGTAAGAAACTGGACGGAAAGCGGTGGGGAAAGCTCATGAATCAATCGGTTGTTACAGAGCAGCATTCCAATGAGTTGTGAGTAAGAATTGGAAACAGATTGAAGTTCCTTAATTCACGCATCTCTAAAAATGGTTGAGGCCAAGTCTGCTCTGCTGTTGCCAAATTTTAGTTCATGAAAGATAGCTTGTCATTTTATTGACTCATGGCCATCTCCAAACTATGTTGTTCTGCGCACTTGTATCAGATCTCAACAGAGGAGTATTAAACATGGATATCGGTAGAAACATCACAGAAAGCAACAATCCGGTAGAAAAGTTTTCTTTTTTTTAAAGCTATAATGTATATGTGCATGTAGAAATCAGGGTATAGATGTAGCTGTATTTTTATATAAATATTCATATATGTATGGTCATGGTGTGTACTTATATGGAAGCATGTGACAAAAGAAACTGGCTAAACAAATTTATATCAAAAGCAAGTAGTGTCCATGGAGACTGTGAGAATTGACTTGGCAGAATTTTCTTAACAAGAAAGATTGTCATTTCAATGGCATGGTCCCTTCTCAATCCTCCACATAGCCCTCAGCTCTTTTTGAAATGGCAAAGGGATGCAGGGGTACCCAGGAGGCTTGGGTTTCTATTTCTACTGCTTATCACTCTGTTACTCAGTTTCTGTGTGTATAAGATGGTGACAATAACAATACCAGTCTTGTAGAATTATTGCAAGCATCAAATAATAAACGCAAAGCTCTGGGGTGAGTATTGGGTTCATAAGGAGCATCACATCAGCGGCATAAACCACCAGTGAGACTCTGCATCACATGTACAGTGCTGGGAGTTGGGGAGACGGCTTTAGGACATGCTTTCTTGGCACGTCACTTCTTTTGTAAGAAGGAAAGAAGCCCTTGGCCCGAGAGTGCTTGGCATAGTGCTGGGAGAAATCTCCAGAGCAGCATCATGATGAGATGAAGGTTACTTGCAAGTACAAGGCCTGTGTGCTGTGTCCAGCATGTTCAAAGGTTAGGAGTAGTGACACAAGTGCAGTTCCCTAGAGATGCTTTGGAATTCTGCCATGTGCTTTAATTGATCAGAAAGTGCTGAAATGTTTAGCTGATAGAACAAGAAGCAGGTAAGGAAAACAGGCGAAACAGAGACCGTCACCTTGAGATACCCAGAAGTGAGATGTTTCTTTTTTTAATTGTAGTGATTAGGGAACATACAAAAAAATAATGTGGGTATAAAAAACTCCCTTGTTATAATGTTTGTACTTTTTAAAAAGAGGTCATTTTAATATTTTTTGAAATTTCTCAAGTATGTCTTCATTAAAGCATTAAACACCCCAGCTCAGCCCCATAATTTTTTAATGTTTCTAAAGAGTTTATCACCTGTAATTTTTTATTGTGAAAAGGAAATTCAACATAAAGATCCTTGACAAGCATGTATAATAAAAACCTTACACTTCACAGTTGTATTTTTGGACAATTTTTATACTTGCAATATAGTGTATTTTGATCATAATCCCTTCTTGTTACCTTTTTTCATACTACATGTCAGCCTTCCATGGAACCCCTTCTTTTTAAATAACTTTTTTTTTACAATTTTACATATGTACATAATGTATTTTGATTGTCCTACATTAGCCTCCCAAGTACAGGGACTAATGGCATGTGTCTGCATGCCTGGCCTATTATCTTTCTAATTTTGATATTTATAGTTCAAAGTAGGTGAACAATAATGCTCTGATCTCATTTTCTCTGTCTATATTATCATGAATACATGTGTGCATGTGTATGCATATAATCAGAAATAGCAGAATTTAGAGCCCTACTTTCTAGCTTTCTTTTCATTTTACCTGAAGACATATATATATTTATATATATATCTAAAACCAGAATATTTTTTGGTTCTCCTTCCCTCCCTCCCTCTCTCCCTTTCTCCCTTCCTTCCTGCCTTCTTTTCTTCTTCCTTATTTAATTTTATGAACATCTCTGTAAGTCAGATTACTTAAAAAGTCTGGAAATAAAAAGTTGGGCAAGTCATAATAATTCATAGAAAGTCAAGTGACCTAAGTCATATAATCAAAGTCTTTCAAGAAATTCTTTTGTGGGTGCTTTTGGGGAAAAAATGTTCTTTTTTCCATTTAGATTTTGTGCTCAGCAAGATGAAAACAGAAAAGCAGACAGCAAGACAAAAAGACAGAAATAAGACCAAATGCTTCTTTGGTGGCAGAGAGGCAGGTAGACGAAGTGCCAGACCGAAAGGCAAGGAGAGATAAAGAACAATACAATGCTTAAAGAAATTGCAAGATGTGCATAAGTTTTGAAAGAACAGAGGAAACATTAGGTAGAGGTGGAGCTATCTAAGAGGGTTTTGTCATTCTGCAGGCTGTGGTGAGCTTTGGGTGTACTTGACACCCTGACAATGGGGTAAGAGGATAAAATCTTGAGAGGAAATTGCCAAGCAGAGTCTGTGGGAGGGCAGATGGAATCTAGGCTGGCTCCTGGGTGCCTAGGTACATTGTATTGTTATTCAAAAAGATAAAACTTTTAAAAGGGAAATAAATTATAATTTTGGAAGTAATAAATTTTAAAATTCATTTGGAAGATCTACCTGGAACTATTCTAGACAAGCGTTTATGTGTCTATGAGTTGAGAAGAGGACTTGTTGACCATTCCCCTTCGGTAAATTTTGTTGCAGATGTGGTAGTAGAAGTTGTGGATGTAAATATGATTATTTAGGAAAGGCAAGCATTTTATGAGAGAAGCAAGGAGCAGCCGTGACAGGTTAGTGTGCTGAACTTTGTGGGTTTGAATGTGGAACAATTCTAACAAATTTCATAGGTATATAAGTAGGGATAGCGTCATATAGAGCTGAATGTTCCTGGGATGAACATCCAACCAGTATTTATGAGAGGAAGGTATTTATTTCAGGCTTACAGATCCAGGGAAATTTCTATCAATGGTGGAAGAAGCTGCTGACTTCCTGGTGTCAACAGCTCACACTACTGGGGATGAAATTCCAAATCAGGCACAGTTTATGGACGAAGAAGGTATTTATTTGAAGCTTACAGACCCAGGAAGAAGTTCCATAATGGTGAAGGAGTCTGGTCCCCTTTGACAGGTCCAAGCAGAGAGCACCACACACACAAGCAAGCAGTAAAGAACTCTGCAGAGCTCAGACTGCTGAGTTGCATACCTTGGGCTGGAATTCCAGATCCGCCCCCACTAACACCTTAGGCTGGACCCTAGGATTGCCCAAGGTGACATCTCCTTCAAGTTATAAGCTTTAACAAAACTCCTGAATCTATTGGGGGACATCCATTCAAACTACCACATTCCACCCCTGGCTCCCAATAGACTTATAACCATCTCACATTGGATAGTGTATTCAGTTCAAATTCAAAGGACCCACAGTCTTTACAATTTAAGATTGCTCTAAAGTCCAAGTCTCATATGAGATTTAAGACTGTCTCTTAAGTATGAGTCCTATAAACTCAAAACAATTTATATACTTTTAACATAGAATGGCATAGAGGAAACATTTCCAACTGCTATGAGGCATAACAAGGAGATATTAGACCCAGTGCAAACTCAGCAAACATTAGGCAAACATCAAACATCTGCAGTTCAAGTCCTATATTGTAACTAGTGACTGACAGTCTCTAGCTTTTCCAATTCCTCCCCTCCAGCTGGGCTGATCAGCCAGGGAAAACTTCCATCCCAAGCCAGTGGCGCTCCATGGTAGCTTTTACACAGTCCTGGTGTAGTCGAACATCTTCAAGTCTCCATGCAAACCATGGTCCATTTTCCAGCAGCTTCACTGCCCAGTCAAGGACTTCATGCCCTGTTCCATATACTGCATCTCAGCAGTGGCTCCTGGAACCACACATACTTCATGAGCCACTCCACAATGCAGTTTTCATGCATCTGAAACCAATACCAGGCATGTAGGACACAGCCATGTTGTTAACAAAACTCCTGAATCTATTGGGGGACATCCATTCAAGCTACCACACTTCCATTGATCCAAGCAGAGAGAAAAATGGCAGCAAGCAGAGAAGATCAGCACCAGCTCATACAAACACACCAGAGCACAGATTTTTTTCCTCTCAGAGCTTTGGGCTGGAATCAGATCTGCCTCTAGTGACACCTCTTCCAGCCAGGTGGCTGGAGATCCAAGTTACAAGTTTAATTTTAACATCTGATTTCAGTGGGGGGCACAGGTGGGTTACATGTTGCAGAGTAAAAAGGACTTGCCTAGGAGATGGTTGAAGAATCGTAGGTACTGAAATCAGTGGTGATTGTAGTCTTTACAAAGTAACACTGAATCAGGTGGCGGAGTCTTTGGAAAAAGAGAAAGAGGACAACAGAGTAGAGGGAAGCAGCTTGATGATGTATGCCTGTAAATCTGAGAAGTTTAAATGAGTAATAGCATAGATGTGGTCATTAAGAGTTCTGCCTGTAGTCCTATGGCATGTGTAGGGAAAATGGGGCTTTATTGAGAAGGCAGCAGATTTTCTTCTCATAGTAGAAAGATGACTTAAAGAACATTTTGAGATTAGGTTGTTGATAGAGAATATTTATATTTCCAACAAAATGGGAGTCAGAGAGCAAAATAAAGGTCAGAGATAGATCTGGGGGTGGCAGGGAAGAAGGTCGTAACACTCTAGAGTGTATATTAGTTAGGGGTGTCCAACCTTTTGACACTGTGGCATGACTTTCGGAGGCACTCAAAGGTATCGTGTTATACTTGCAGCCTGGAGGCTGTCTCTTTGACACACTTGATAGGCAATGACATAGGACATTGAATTGCACTGGGTGGCCAAAGATAACCAGAATGAACAGAACAACGTTTATGACAGATCAACTGGCTTCAGTATCCCTTGCCTCGATAGCTGAGGTCCCAATAGGCGTTTGAGGACTCACTGCGTTAGTAACCACTGCCCCAACCAGTACCTGGTTGTTTCTTATTGCTGTTTCTTTTTCTCTAATCTTCATTCAGATTCACAAAGCCTAGTCCAGTGCTTGGAAACTTTAATGTTACACTGGATTATTGGTCACTTTGGGGTTGTTTCTCAGTACCATGGAGAACATCTCTCAGCTCTGAGAATGGGTCCTGGTTAGTGATTTGAGATGAAGTTACCTCCTGTTCAGTAAGATGTTACTATTGTGGATCTTGATCAGAGAAGATGGGAGAAAGACGTTGAAGGTAATAAATTAGTAATGAGAAAAATAGCCCTACATGGCTTTCTCAAAATGTACTGTGTTAAACTGGGTTTAGTGACATATGCCTTTAATTCTAGCACTTGAGAGGCTGATGTAGGATTGCCATTACAGAGTGAGTTCAAGGTCAGCCTGGGCTAGACTGAGACCCTACCAGGAAATAAACAACCAAAAAAGTACTGGTTTATTCACATACCAGATTTTACTGAGTCTAAGAAGCATTTTTATTATGTTTTATTTGTGTGATGCAAACATGATAACCACTATACTATGGAAACCCAATACGTTTTATTTGTAACATGTTAATGACATTGAAATTATAATTGATTCTATTTTTTCTCTTGTGTTGGTCCATAAAATGCCATATGGGATTCACCAGTCTTCTAAATCCTTGTTTTTAGTCTCATCTACCACTTATTAGATCTCATATTTTAAAAACTCATCATTTCTGTGTGCTTATTTTCCTTAATTTCTTAAGCTCTACTAAATATTCAGTCTGTTCTACAAATATTATTTATTCTAATTTTCTCTTTCTTTTGGCTTGTAGTTTATAGAATATTGTTCTTTTCTCTCCAAAATCTCAGCTTTAAAAGGATAGTATGGCTCTTTTGTGAACTGTAACATAACCCTTGGGCAAGTCAGTTAACCTCTGGGCTACATTTTCCTTATATACAAAATGAGGAGGTTGGAATGAATGACTTCAAAGGCCTCTTTCTGTTTTGAAAGTTTTCAGTTTCATGATTGTCAGAGATGCAATACATTCTTACTTTTTAACACTTTTTGAGAGGAATTTGGAGAAAGGAACTAGATACAGAGAATTGTGTCTTGTTTCAGGCGCAGTCATTAAAACAATGCATTCTCTGGTGTTTGTTGTTGCAAAACTACTGTGGAATCAACTTTATGTCAGGACACACACATCTAGCACCATCACACTCAGTTACATGCATTACTAGATAAAAAAGAAAATCATATGTGACCTGTTCAGTATAGTGCAAAGATTGAATATTTTTGTAATAAATCATTTGAATACCTAAATCCACTCCATCCTGAGACATTATCTTCTTTTGTATCTGACATATAAAACAGATATAGTCTGATAATGAAACTTTAGAAGACTATTTTCTATGAATTCTTTCCCTTCCCACCCTTCCCTGATTTCTCATAAGTAATAGGTAGATAGATAGATGATAGATAAATAGACAGACAATAGGTAGATAAATAAAAACTTTTCTAGTTCTCCCATAAAGTGAGGATAGCACTTCTACCTCATAAAATTGAAATGATTGTTTATGTATTACATATTCTAATCATTATTTTTTAAACCATTCTAAATCCCAGAAAAGGAACTCAGTTTCCAGTAAAAACAGTTGAACAGCAATTTTCTTTTATTTTCCATGTGATTGCTTTGGGGCTAGCTACAATGTCTATTGATTTTTTTCAGGGAAAAATAATGCTTTTGTCAGATCTTAATTACAGAGTAAATCCTATATCAGATGATCACTAAAAAGGACAAATGATCCAAGAAAAGGGTCTGCTAATGACCCCCTATGTGGGTGAGAGGGGAAACTAGTTCTGAAGGAAGTTAATAGTACTTACGAATTTCTAGGGAAATTACTTTAACCTGTAGTTTGATACAGATTCATACATCAAAAATCCCCTAATGAGACATTCACTAAGACTGAAAGAGTACCAAAAAGAGTAGGTATAGTCAATTTAGGGGCAGAATTGAATATTTGGGTGAGAATAAAATAAATAGTATGAACAATTTTCTAGCAAACTCAGAATGACTGGTAGAAAGACAGTTTCTTTGCCAATGATGTATCCAGTTATAGTCCCTTTGGTCAACTACAATGAAACAAACATAAAAATCAACAATATTAGCCGGCTCCCATAGGAAAAGTAATTGCTGAGCAAGCACGGGCTTGGATCTCCATCAGCCTTGTAAATGCTGACTGTGGCAGCTTACACTTAGAATTCAGTGCTCAAGAGGCTGAGACAGGGAGATCCCTAGGATCAGCTGGCTAGCTAGACTAGCCGCTAGTCAATGAGCTCTGTGTTCAGTGAGAGACACTGTTAAAATAAATACAGAAGACAACAATTGAAGGAGACATCTGACATTGGCATTGACCTCTGGCCTCTGCTCATATGCGTACACACATTTATGCAAACCTGTACACATTCTTGTGTTCAAACATACATGAGCACACATACATACAACCATGCACACACACCACACACACATACACACATTTGTAATAATATAATAATAACTAATATTTCAAATATCTGTTTGCACTCCAGATAGAGAGCTAGGATGATCACATAATTTACCATCTAAACCATGGAAACAAGCATAAGCTTGACCTATTCCTGCCAATAAAGAGTACATAGGAATATCCATTTGCTCTCATTAGTGTCCACTCTCACTTATGATTATTTGGTGGAAATGTTCAGAAACAAACTAGCTCACATGACAACTGAAGAGACATAGACAAGTCTTTCTCAGTCAGACTGGAGTGCGGCATTTCCTGGCCTGTTTGGGGCACTGCTATTTTGGAAACTGCGATGACCTCTGTTTAATGAATTGAGAATGGAATATCAGGGATTCCTAGACTCCTAAAAACCATCCATGATCATGAGTCTCAGCTCAAAGCCAGTGGGAAAGAAAGAATATTGACTTTATATTCTAGAAAAAGAACTATTCACACCTTCATTATTACATAAACCCTTCTGATGAACCATAGCATAGAGTTAACATTCTTTGTAAACAGGCACATATTAAAACATATAATGTCATTATAAGCTTCTATGTATTTATCCCCTGAACTAAAGATTCAGTGAGATTTTTCTCACTTATTTCAGCTATTCTGTTTTTAATTGTTGCTGAGACATTCTAGGGCAAATTTCAGATCCCATGTTATTTCTCCCTTTTGTACTTTAGTAGAATCCTTGAGGTGAAAAGGACATTTCTTTCTGGACCACAATGCCAGTGTCATAACTAATGAAATTAACACTGATCCTTTGGCATCACACAATAGTGTTCATATTCAGATTTGATCAATTGTCTCAAAAAGTTTTTTTCCACTTAGTATATATTTGAATCCAAAAGAAATCACACATTGCTTTACTTCAAATTTTTCCACTGCATGCATCCCTCTCTTGGGAGCAAGCTCACTTTCTCAAATATTATTGATTTGTGCATACAACTTGACTCTCAATTCTATGTGTTCATTGTAAATAAGAAGTGAGCTTATAAATTTGGTCACATTTATTTTCTATTTTTAAGAAAAATTCTATTTTATATATGTATGTATACATATACATTTCATAGACAGCATTATATTAAACTGTGATGTTTTATTGTAGAAATTTATAACCAGAAATGAAAATATGTTGACTGAAAGAAACATCAGAACTAATCCTTCTTTCTCAAGAATCCATCATTCACAGTGTCTATGGTCTACTCCCAAATTCTTTAGCTCTTCAAACTATTAACAATTAACATGAAAGATTTATTAAAAAAAAAAACAAGGTCAAGTCAACTCCTCTGTAATATTCACTGAAATGATCACATAATGCATGTAGTTTTGCTTCTTGTCCCCTATCTTTTCTGGCATCCTTTATCCTTTAAAAAACAAGCTGTCAGTTCCCATGGCAGCCTTTACCAAGATAGATAAATATCAACATCATGGTTGAAATACCAAAGCACAGTGCCAACAATTATCCTACAATTTGTGTTGGCGTAATAACACCCAGGGACTTGAGCACATTGCTAATAGCCATTGAGGGTAGCAAGCTCATCTCTAAACATATTAAAATGCCTCAGAGGACTTCTTCAGCACCATATAATCAAGATTTGGTGATACGAACTGCTTTGTTAGGACTTGTTGTGAATTTTGCATTGCCTTATTGTGTGTGGAAATTAGTACCGACCTTCATAAATTTGCTTATGTAATATACAGATCAAGCAAAAGGAGATTGAACCAGCTGAATTAAGCATAAGGCAAATCACTTAGAAAGAGCATATTATATAGTGAGTCTAAACTTGGAAATGAGAATGTAAGGATATATTCGATTTAATTGGAGCTCGTCTGGAAAATGTGCTGGTATCTGTCATCTCTGATCTGAAATGTTTTGATTTGCTGAGACTTGATTTGCATTGCTGGGGACAAAGATACTCTCAGGAGTAGATGAGTTTTGGACTAAAATAAATTATTAAACTGGCTTATTCTATTTTGTTATCTTTTAAGATAATATTGACAAAATAGATCTTATTCTTATCTTTTAAGATAATATTGACAAAATAGATCTTATTCTTATCAATAGAAGAAATAAGTATTATGGAGGCAAAAACATGTTAGAAAGTTCAATTTTTATTGTATTTGATTTTTTATTAAAGTAATGTGAACAAATATGTATTTTTGATACAGTTCCTTTGGGTTTCATTATGCAAATAGGAAGTAAGAATAATGAATATTTTCCTGGCTAAAAATTGAAACCTTTCTGTAATACTAAATACATGCTTTAAACATTTTGGAATTTTGAAATCAGATTTTTCTTTAACCTCTTAGACAAATGTGCATTTTAACATGTTAGTTGTTAGAGTTGTTTTAGAGTTTGGAATTAGTATTGTTTATATTTGATAGTTTGTTGTCTTGAAAACCTCCTCCCTGCCACTCCTAACTCTTATCCTGGGAAATATTCTTGTGGGTGGATACTTTCATTCTTTGGAGATATTATATAGCCGTTTTATCAACTAGTCCAAGAAATCTGAATAAAATGGGCATTAGCATGTATTATATTCAATACAGAAACCATAGGGCAGGGCATTAAACAGCTGCCACATGTACTGTGATTTATTTGGTGCCATCTGCTTTATAGAGAAGAATGTGCAGTCAGTGTAAACACATGTAACAACCATAAAGCTTCAAGAGTTTAATTGTGGGTATATGTAAATTTTCTCAACACAAAAAGTTGTATGTAAGCTGGATGTGGGGGCTCACACTTGTAATCTCTAGAACACAGAAGGCTGTGTCTACCCCCCAAAAATGTTTATACAGTAAATACTGTTGACAAGAAATACACAGCTCTCACCTTAAAAGGGATAAGATGTGGTTTATTCTGGAGCCAAATATGAGTGACCATGGCCCAGGAACACAGAATAAGGCCAAATGGATAGATAGGCCTCCTGTAGAGATGGAATGGCATAGGATCAGAGCAAGATTACCTTGAGCTACTTTAAAACCCTTAATAACCATTTATTGCCCACTTCCGGTGACTAACATCCTGGTGTCTGTCAGTTTCAGCAGGTGTAATCCTTTCTGAATGTACTGGAAGACCACCAGCTTCCATCAACCCAAGGGCTAAGAACGTCATCATATAACATTTGAGGCCTGTGGTGGAGATCTTCCCACTTTTTTGTAACCTGCCTACCTGATGGTCAGTCAAAGTATCTGCAAAGTGCCTTGACCTATGGCTTTCCTTTCTTCTAGAACTATAAAACCTTCATGAAATTGTTAACACATTGGAATACGGAATTTGGATAACCTAAATCTGTGTTCCTGGGCCATGATCACTCATATTTGACAGGCTGCTGAGAAAGAATGGGGACAGAAAACTCTTGTGTGAGGCCACACAAGATGAAATCTGGAAGCAGGGGAGGGAGGGCCCCTGGAAGTGAGGAGAGGCAGGAACCAAGAGCAAAGAGGAAGAGACCAAAGAGGGCATGAGTGATTCAGGTAGGCAGGAGGAAATCTGATTGGTTAATAAATCTGGAGGATGGATCCCAGAGTCCTCCCACACCTGGTGTGCTAGACTGTGGACAGGGGGCACTGTAGATCACTCGGAGGTCCAGTTCTGCCAGAGTTTTCATGTTTGTGCCAGGATGAGATGGGATGTGTAATTGTATCTCCTAGTTCCTTCTAGGCATCGGTCCCTAACTGAAACTGCCTAAATAAGCTAGCTTCCTCCTATTTTCCTTCATTTATCTATGAGCTATTATATATATTATATTATATATATATTATATATATTTGAATACATGTATATAATCTGTAACGATCAAGCAAGCATTAATTGTTTCTTAATTTGGGGAGCATTAAAGTTCTTTCTTTTAGTTAGTTTGAAATATACATAAATACAATTAAATGTAAATTCAAATGTTCTATGGCACAGCGACATGAACATAGTTAATATTGTAAACACATTGATTTAAGAAATAATCCATTTTTTTCTCCTTCTTCTTCCCTCTCCCTCCTATCTCCCTTCTCTGGAAGCTCAGAACCATTTACTGGAGTTTGAGAGGAAAAAAATAACAGGTCAGTCAAGCTGTCAATCTTGGTAGCTGCCCGAAGAAAGGAGATGGATAAGAGGAAGAACGTCATGCCTTTTCTAGTTAGGGTCCAAGAAAGCAATCGATTCAGAAATGGATCTTAGCAGATAGCTGCATGGGGTAAGGGTCACTGTTTTAAAACCTAGAGATTCAGGGTGAGAATGCTTAGGATTTGGACTGGTATCCAAAGAAGAGGGAAAAGCAAAAGGTTGTATTTTTTCAGTTAGACCTCAGAAAAGCAGGTAGGCATGTAAACAGTTACATGGAGGGAGGGGCCATTTGAGTGTATAAAAACATTCTCATTCTCATTAAGGGGTTAGCTATTCCTCCTATCTCCTTTACATACTTTTAGGTGTATGGGCTTTCATAAGGGGTGGTCTGGTGATTAACAGCCTATTTGGATGAGCTCTTAAGGGCAGGGAGGATAGTATGTCTTTTAATCTTATGTTATGGATAGTTTAGAATGTTGTCTCCACCCAGGGCCAGAGATAGAACACAGACTGTATTCTTTTGACCAGAAGGAAGTTGATTTCCCTTAACGGACCTCATCCAAACCCTGATTCCCTTGATCTTCCTCCTTTTCACATGATATTTTAATAATAATCCAGACACTTCCCTCTCTTTTGTGATAACAGGAAAACCAGAGGTGAGGTCAAAGCTAATTATTATGGAGGGGTCCAACCTCAGTGCCCTCTAAGCCTGCTCATTTCTAATGGTGGTCTAGTTATCTAACATTCTTGGGAGACACCAAAGACAAAACTCCACCATTGCCAACAACAAAACACATGTGATATTTTATTGCAGTCATACCTTTTCTTCCATGACCATTACATTTATTTCACTTTTCTTTTCTTCTCTTTTCTATCTTTTCTTTTCTTTTTCCTTTCCTTTCCTTCTTTTCTTTTCTTTCTCTCTTTTCAGCCAAGTCTTAGGCAGGTCTTTTGAAAGCCAGGCTCTCTGGAATGACGGGGAACTCAGTCTGTAGCAAAGTCTGTTCTGAAATTCACAATGATCCTCATACCTGGGATCACAGGTGTGAGCCACCACACCTGGCTCCATTTTTCTTACTCTTGAAGACATATCCTAAAAGCCATTATATTCTAGACATAGTGAATTTCTTGCTAGACCTTTGTCATCCTGAGAGAATTTTTCCTGTGATGACAGTAATCACAACTTTAATAAAACATAGTAATAGACAGATCTCTTCTATTTTATTGTGCAGTTGACTTGGCTTGATAATTAGTTTGCAGAGGGCTTGAATCTACTTTTGCAGTCTGAGGAACACGAGTCAAATAGAACTTATAACTCTCCTCTAGTTCCTGAGTTCATAAGTCATAGAACAGATTTGAACTTCAAAGCATTTGACTTTCTGTGCTCCTCCAATGACTTCTGGCTGAAAATATCTTCTGTTATAGTTTATGCATATAATAAAACATTGTATGCAAAAGATTTTCAGTACATATCTATTTCCTTTATGACTTTACATTTTTAATGAATGATGTAGTACATGTTGGTTTCCCCAACACTTGGGAGATGCTGGCATTAATGAGGAAACATCTCTAAATTAATGTGTCACCAGGGGATTTAATTAGGAATAATTGGATTACCTTAAGACCCACTGTCAGATGGAAATTTCTGTCCTATTCTGTGGATTCCACTTTCAGCTCTCAGTGAAGAAGAGTCTATGCTTATTGGGAATAGATCCCTTATAATGAAAGGGTAACTAAGCTTCCTATGAAAGTATTTGGGATGTTGTTATTTTTTACCTAATTAATTTTTTTGTTGTGTAGCTCAGCTTGGCTTGGAACTGTGGAACTTGTGATCCTCTTTGCCTCAGCCTCCTAAGTGCTGTGGTTACAGGTTTGTGCTACCCTACCAGGCAGCTTTATGGTTTCTCATATCTGTTTATAACTTTGTCGCACACAGAAAGGCAAGGAATCTGGTTGGATTACATGAATGAATTTTTAAATTTGGAGAGATTCAGAAAGCGAGAAGTACAGGTATAATCCTGGTGATCCTGGCTAGCAGGGTGCAGAGGGCATCTGCAGACAGTTCTAGGTTCTTGTGTCTACAAAGACTAGAATAGAGACACAGCAATTGTAGAAACAAGGAAAGTTATTAGTATAACTATAAGTTAATTAGTATAACATCTTTGGAAGACATATGACCTGAATGTGGTTTTTACTAGCAAATTTTGAAACTGATCGAATATACTTGTTCAAAAATTATAATTATGAGATCTCTAATGAGAAGAGGGTTCTGCAAAAAAAATAAATATAAGGAAGAGAAATGGCAACTATTAGCACTTTAAGTAAATGGGATTTACAGGACCAGAGAGGCCTCCCCAGGTATAAACTGGCCAAGGAAAACATATGAAACCTCCATGGGCTGTAGACTACATTATGGGATTGGTGAACCTGTATATCTGAAATGAAATCCAAAAGTTTTTGAAAATTTAAGCATTTCATAAATAATAAAATGAAGCTTCACCTTGTTTTACTTCAAGATAGGACATGTGGCAGTTACTATTTGTTGAATGAGTTCATCGATCATTATTTCTCCTTAATTACAAACTAGGTGTGAAATGAAGTTCCTAAAAGTGCTGCATCTGCCTCAGATAAGGCTGAATGAATTTAGAGATCTCCTGTAGAGATGGCATGCAAAAGTGCTGCATCTGCTCAATGGACTGATAGATCTCCCGCAGAGATAGGAATGCTGCAGGATCAGAGCCAAATTACCTTGGTTATCCTTTGTATCCAAGGGTCATTAATTGCCCACCTTTGTATCTGACCTAACATTCTGGTGACTATCAGTTTTAGCAGGTGTAACCCTTTTTGAATGTACTGACAGACCACCCACCAGCTTCCACCAACCCAAGGGTTGTCAACAGACAACATCTGGAGGCTGTGGTGGAGATCATCCCACTTTTCTGTTACCTGCCTACCTGATGGTCAGACAGTGTTTTTGCAGAGTGCCTTGATTTATGACTTTCTTTTGTTCTGGAACTATAAAACCTTCATGAAATTGTTAATACATTGGAACATGGCATTTGTGGTAACCTAAATCTGTGTTGCCAGACCATGGTCACTCATATTTGGTTTCACAATAAACTACCTTTAATCCCCTTTGAGGTGAGAGCTGTATCTTTTGTGTTGACATAAGAGTAGACATTGGGGAAAAAAGCTATTAATATAGAAGGTCTTAACCTTTAGCCGGGTGTGGTGCACTTGGGAGGCAGAGGTAGAAGGATCGCTATAAATCTGAGGCCAGCCTGGAACTACAGAGTGAATTCCAGGTCAGCCTGGGCTAGAGTGAAACACTACCTTGAAAAAAAAAAGATTATTTTATAAAAGCTAAATGTAAGTCTGAATTCCTCTGAATTCACAATTTAAAGGAAATTTGAGAAAATTATGCTTTTATATTTCAGTGAAAATAAAATGTAGAAAAAGTATTTCTTTACAGCAGCAGATGTCAAATTATTGGTTTAGGATGCCATTATACTTAAAAACAATTTTGTGGGGGACAACAAACACTACATGGATTTAATAATTTATATTTATAGTTTAGAAATACTCAAGATATTCATCAGTTCATGTATAATTACATTAGTTTGTGCCTTAATTAATTGCAAATGTTCATAACTGTAAAAGCCAAAAAGTAGAATTACCAAAAGTCTATAATATATCTGTACAATGAAATATATTTGGCCCAAATCTAAGAAGACACATAGTGCACTCTATGTGTTTTCTTGAAGCAAGGAGAGTCTCCTTCAGGAAGTCTGTGCCACATCCTAAGGTCCTCTGGTCTCCAACCTTGGCTTTTCCAGACTCCCCAGCATGGGTCTCATATCACAGCATATGAGAGCACCCGAGACAGTATGATTAATATTTAAATGTAGAGGCTACACATACTCTTGTCTTAATTTTGTCTAACTACTCTGCTCGGGGGTGGCTTGGAACCTTATTTCCATTCCTCCCCTTGGTGGGAGTCTGGAATATAGGTCCCCTGTCTACGTGTGTTTCAGGGTGGCCTTGGCACTACAGTAATATATATACATACACATATATACATGTGTATATGAAATCTAAGATCAAGGGCATGGTCTATCATATTTGGTAAAGCCTGTTTGGTCTAAAGACCATGTGCTGGAATTGTAGATGTTACATTCTTTAAAATTAAACTGAACCCATTTATCTTGTTTTTAAATTTTTTTTATTGTCCATAATGAGTTACATCATTTAGTGGGCAAACAATGAATTGTTATCCCCAGTTTCCCAATGCCCCTGTTCCCCATCCCCAATTAGCTGAACCCATTTATCTTATCTTTCTCATCACCTTCTATTATCACTTAATAACATTTTTTCATCCTTCAAGGTCCCTCTGTAATCCCTTCTATATTTCTCTCAATTATTATTGAGAGAAATCCCTCCTTTAGTAATGTCCCTTCTTAATACCCTCTAAAAGTACCATTCTTTATTTTCCTTCATTAAAGTTCCACTGAAATTCCTTCTTATTAAGCACATCACAACATCTGGTATTTACAATTGCCTTTTATCACCATTATATAGAGCCACTATCAGGACATGAATTGAAAAGGGAACTAACCAAAAAAGGGAGAAATGAAAGAATTTATATCAGCTTTTTTAAATAACTCAATCATCTGAGTTCCCTAAAAACAGTTCTATGGAAATACCTGTTTTTATTCATTCTAGGTGAGCCTAATGGCTGAACGTGTTTAAATATCCTTTAACCCATGGAAAGATTAATATAGCTAGAACTATAGAGTTAGGAGTTACTGAGCCAGAAGCTGTAACTGGGATGATCAGGTGCAGCTGACAGCAGTGGTCAGCTTAGATAGTTTTACAAGTAAGAGAATAGTTGTACTCTGTTCTACAAAAAAGTTATGTTGGAGAATTATTTATTACTTAAAATTGATTTGTAGTGGTCACTTTTATTTCTAAAGTGTTGTGACCAGTCTTTTTTTTTTACCTTTCCAGAATATTCTTTTTTTTATTTTTTTATTTTTATTTTTTTTTGTGACCAGTCTTTTTGACAAAAATAAAAATTAGTTTTTTTTTTAATTAGAAGAGACTAAGCAGATACTTTTGGAAATCACTATATCTAATATAGAAATTTATAGTTGGAGCTTTTTCTTAAATTCAGGAGTAGATCCTTTTTTTTTCTAAGAATGCCAAATGAGTATAACCATTGATAAAGTACCTCTAACCATTGAACAGCATGATCCTTGACACTGGGCTTGACAACATTTTCCAGGGTATTCCCCCCCCTTTTTTTTTATTTACAAGCAAGGCAGAAAACATATAGCATTTACAGTAGACAATGTCTCTAACCATTTTAGCAATAGAGGAAAATAACCTTTATGTTTTTCTCTTTTTGACTCAGTTTACCTATTTGGTCATGGACTTTAGTACCATAAAGAAGATATGAATCTCCTGCGTTATGATTCACATTACATTTGTCATTAACCAGAGGGCCAGTCTGGTTTATGAGGAAGCATTGGGAAATATGTCTGTTTCTGGATCTGGCTCCAAAAGAGCTCTGTTTTGGGGCCAGAGTCAGGTGAGCACATCAACATCTGTTTTTTGTTTTTTTTTTCCTTTATTATTTAGTCCATATTGAGAACTCACACATATAGTTTGCTTTTATAGAAAAAAAAAGCTTTACAAATTGACTAGAAATCAAATTAATTGAATTTAAATTTAAGTAAATTGTCTACCTATTTTTTTTTAAATTAAAGAATTTAAAAGCCATTTCATTTAGCCACTCTGTTAGTATACAGGTTAGTGAGGCAAAGCTGAAAGGCCTCTGTCTTCCTTGGCCCCCTGTGACTGGCAGCCCTTAATGCAGATCTCATTCCCGCCCAGTGGAGATCTGAGCATTTGTCTCTGTGTGGGAGAGGGGCCTAGCTGTCCTA
Organism: Zapus hudsonius; assembly: GCA_004024765.1. Taxonomy (NCBI): domain Eukaryota; kingdom Metazoa; phylum Chordata; class Mammalia; order Rodentia; family Dipodidae; genus Zapus; species Zapus hudsonius. The sequence goes on along the minus strand of PVHP010002257.1, from coordinate 66,644 downwards.
CAGCCTCGTGGCTGCATATGTAGGCTGGTCTCAGGCACTGGTCAGGCAGGTTTTGGGAATGCACAGCCATGCCCAGCTTCAGGTGGTAGAGATCAGCCTTGATGCTCCAGAGGTTTTTGAGAATCAGAGGCAGGTAGTGGAAAGAAAATAGTTTTCTGTCTCTGCACAGGTAAAAAGGCAAAAGTAAAAGAAATTGTTTAGCTGTTTATCTCTGTACCCGCTGGGGGGAAGCCTTTCTTCAACTTGAGTCATCTCCTAGTCACCCATTGTCTTTAGCTGCTGGCTGCAGACATTGGGTGGAGGAAAAACTGCTTTTCCCTTTTTGTCCCCTCAAAGTTACAGAAAGTTGTAACAAAAAGTTACAAATAGATCCTCTGGAATTTTTTCTTCCCAGCCAATGCACCAATAATGAAACGGAAGAGCTGGGGATTAGAATTTAAAGAGAACCTAGCTACTTCCAATGCACCTCATAATTTAAGGAGTACCTGAATTCTTGTCTATAAAGTTAAACAATTAAAATTATAGACCACCAGAGGATAAGGGAGACTATTCAAAATAAATTGGGACATTACAGAGATCACCAGCCACCTGTGTGGAGAGAACACGTGGGAGAGGGCTTAACAAAATCTATGCTGTTCAGCTAAACAAGCAGAAGAAGGAAAGATCATGAGAAGGAAAGGTTTATATGGGAAAGAAATCCAGCCCCTCACCACAGCCATTAATTAGGCTGTAGTGTGGGGCTGAGGAGACCTTACCAGGTCCCTGGAGAGTCAAAAGTCTGTCTTCTAGGCCATGTGTGTGGGAGAAGAGAGTGTTGGGCTTTGTTTCAGTGACTTGTTAAGACTTTGGCCAGGCAAGTCAGAGAGACAGCTGGTTGGTCCATACCTGACCAATCAGTTTTAGCATCTAGGTTTGAGCTCTATCTAGAGACACCTCCCACTGGGGGGGGGTGTCATCCTGGAATATGTGAATTTGCCTAAAACTGTCACAATATGATTTGATTTAAACAAAATGGCAAAACACATAGAAACAGAAAGTTGATTAGTAATTGCCAAGGGTCTGGGTGCAAGAGAAATTCACTGGATACTTGTTTGAGTTGGGGATGGATGAAGAAAATATCTTACATTAGATAGAGGTAATGTTAGTATAATTTTTTGAATATGCTCAGCACCATTGGATCGTATATCCTATAATGATGAATTTTATAAAATGTAAGTTCTAACTAAATAAACATTTGAGATTTATAGTTTACAAATATATTATTGTACTTTAACATAATTTAAGTTTTATCAAAAATAAATTTTCCAAACATAAGTATTAATAAGAGTGACATTGTTTTACTTTTTTTTGGAAAATATATTTGCTCATTTGACTAATTGAATACAATTAGATTTTCATGTTGGCTTCTGCATTCAATTTATTGCACTATGTCATTTTGATTGAAATATATAAGAAAACCTGACCTTTTAAAGAAATAAGTTGGTAATGGTGGGCTATTATAATAGATTGCATAGTTAATTTTGGTTATTTTCTTTGACATATTAATATTTGGCTGGTTGGGGTTTCTTAAAATTTAGCTGAAGTATTGAATCTAAGTGAAGTTGGCTTCAACTATACAGGCTGAGGTAACTTCGACTATATAGGCTGAAGTAACTCACACGACCAGCAGTAGGAGACGATAGGCTCTGAGGGTCTCAGCTGACAAGAGTGCACTACTCTTCTTCCTACGACCTTGCCATGTGACCTTGTTCTCATGGTGTGCTACCAGAAGGAAATATTCTTAGTGAGAAGGTAGAAGCTGTCTTAAGGCCTAATCTCAGTCATTAGCATCCCTCCCCTACTTTCTGTTGCATAAAGTTGCAGGGCACACCTAGATTTGAGGATAGTAAAAATTGACTCCATTTCTTTTTGAATTGGAAGATTGTCAAAGAAGGTGCAGGTATATTCCACTATATGACCTTTTCTGACGTTTTGAATTCTGTGAGCATGTTGGAACCGCGTAAATATTATGATTAGGAACATTTTTTTTTGTACTGTTGCAACTCAAGCTTTGAAATTAAAAGCATCTTAATTGGACTTTTGTTTGAATTATTTAAGATTTATTGCTACATAGACAAATCTAATACAAATGAAAACAGAGTGCTATTTATTTTCTACCTATCCCTTTAATCTGTGACATTGCAGTTTCATTTTGCTATAAGAATAATGTCTTTCAATGTATATACAAACCATAATTAAAGCTGAATATTAAATGTGTGCCTCGATATTAGTCCACTGTTTCTAGAATATACATCTCCATCCTTCTCAGTGCTTACTATGCAAGAGTGCCTTGGCTTTGTTCTCAAGAATTATCTACTGGCAATAGTTACAAGAATATACACCAAGGCTTAATTCATGAAGGTACTTAATTATAACCTTCTTCAAAAGACAGTTAGCTGACAAAACATTGAATCAAAATGTGTTTCATAATGTGGATACCACAAAAGGCCATATAGAAATTTTTTAAACTAGCTACAGTTTTCACATGTCTCGAATACAACATGCTGATGAAATGCCTTTCAAGTTTTCTTTGAGGCTATCCAGGAAAGGTAACATCATATGTAGGCCTAGGTTAGAAATGCCTACTTGTTATTAAGCATTTATGCAATTTGGGAATTTTGATAGTTATCAAAGCATGCCAAAAGCAGCATTGTTGCAGTTGCCCTTCTTAAAATCTGCTTTGAAATTGCTTTCTGAAAGGCTCATTCATGCAGCATGGAAAATTGAGCCTTTTCTCCATTGCAAAATGGCAAAGTGTCTGATTGTTCGTGGAGGTGTTAGGTTGGACTTGCCTGCTGTGACTGATCAGGGTAAGTCATGCACTGTGCTTTCTTTAAAGAGCAGCATCTGGAAGCTAAAACTTGATCGACAGCTCATCATCTAAAAATTCTCAAGTTCAATTTGTTTCAAAATATTTGGTGGAAAGATACTATATAACTTTGAACCCATTGTACAAAATTTCTCCAGAGCATTGCTGTCAGCTCTCGCTATTTGAAATAGCAACGGATAATTGGTCACAATTACCCCTTGAAGCAGCAAATTACCTTACTTTGGTATAATGAGTGTCCCTCAGAAACCCTCTGACTATTTTCGTCATACTTGAACATCCAGGATATATGTATTTTAAATATTCTTGAGTCAAAGCTGTAGAATTACAAAGCATCATTTCAGCTAAATTTTGATTGACAACTAAACTCTCATTAAGGTGAGATTCCAGCTTAGAATGGAGCAAACTGCCACACCCTCACGCCTTTCTGGGTATAAGAAGAGCAGCACAGGATTCACAGACTGCCTTAGGTTGCATAATACTGCCTTAGCTCCTTCACTTCTTCATATGCCCCATGGTTCTTTGTTTCTACTTGGGCCTCAATCTGTAGTAGGTTATACTGATTAGGTTTGCTTGCCAGTCCATTCTGAAAGTTTTCTTGAATGTTAATAACTTCTAAAAGCTTATATTGCAAAATTTTGGAAAGGTCACTTACAAAAAGACAGGCTGTGTTCTTCGCTTTCATTTTGTGCATGTCACTCTACCTCCGATCTGGCGCCCACATCCAGGCAATATCTCCAAAAGCCTTTCCCCAGTCTTTGCCATTTGGCAATCCTCAGCTCATAGCCTGCGATGCCCTATCCTTTACATTTTGTTCATCCCTTCCTGTGTAATTAGTACGTAACTGGGCTTTCTCTGATCATTTCACTCTTTTTGTCTTACACAGTCAATATTTTGTTGACTCTACTTTTCAGTACACCTTTATTATATTTTTAAGTGTAGTTTTCAAGGCACTGTCCTTATTCCTATGGTGGAAATAAAGTTGTATTCAATGTATGCCATCAAAATAAGGTGTGTAAAGAAGAAATAATCATAGCCTGAGGTACTGTGCATAAAATGGCACCACCAGAAGTCATTAGGGTTATTTTCTTGGTCTAGGGAAATGGTTCCATAGGGAATGTGCTTGGATGGCCAGTTTGAGGACATCAGTTTGGATCTTAGGCACCCATATATAATGCCAGGCAGGTGTGGTGGTCCACCTGTAATCCTAGTGCTTGCTCAGTGTGCAGAAACAGGGGACCATGAGACAAGCTGGATAGCTATTCTAACCAAATCCACTTTGTTTTCAAGCAAGAGACCCTGTCTCAATAGTTGAGGTCGAGAGTGATGTGAGAAAGCTATACAGCATCAGTATTTAGCCTCTACACACAAATGTGCACACACACCTGCACACATACAAACAAGTGCCCACATACATGGGAACACACATGTAGAAACCCACACCACACAAAATACATGCCATGAAAAAACTAAGCAAAATTGTTTCCTCAAATAGACCCTATTACCCCAAAAAGAAACAGTTTGATAGTTGATTTAGATAAAGTATCATGGAAAATGGAGATGGAATTGAGTGGAGAAATACCATATTGAAAAGGGGAAAAGGTCATGCAGGATAGCTTTCATGATAAAAGGAAATAACTTGGGGAAGCAGCAGAATGAGCATGAATGAAATTCAGAGGGAAGATCAGGAAGTAATAGGAAAACATTTTTATGTTACTAATAATAGGTCAGTAACTGTAGATGCAGAAGTTGCCTTATTCTCTATTGAGAGCCTTAAATGCTTATGCTGATTTCTTTTTGGATACTTGTATGTTACAGAATTCTCCCTTGGAGTTACTATCCTACTTCATTGAATAATTTTTCACAGCAGTGCATAGAAAGCTTTACAACAAACTGGGGTTAAAGGATGCTAGACACTCTTGTTTATGGGTTGATTACAAAAATAAACAAAATAAACATGTTAGAAGGAGTCTGTTATTTGATTTCCGCAATAGGCAACAAGGTCCACATTTTTTATCTTGCATCCTGGACACGTCCTTTCTCTTGGGGGAGAAGTTATATTAAAAAGTAGCTCTGAAGCTTGGCCTTTAATTCCAGTACTCAGGAGGCAGAGGTAGGAGGATCATTGTGAGTTCAAGACCACCCTGAGACATAGTGAATTCCAGGTCAGCCTGGGCTAGAGTGAGACCCTACCTCAAAAAACAAAACAAAACAAAAACAAACAAACAAACAAATGTGCCCTGTGTCGGCTCTCCAGCACCTCACACACAAATCTATTCAGTTGTCTTGTAAAGTTCATTTTTAGATTAGTAAATCTCATTGGCTGAGAACTCAATCCATTAGAAGGATAGCAGCCCGCACCTGGCAAGACATCTTCTAGAGTGGTGATAGATTCTGTTAAGAGTACTGTCACCCTTGTCTCTGTGGTCTTGCTCATGTATTTTCTTTTAATACAAAGTTGACTTTACACTGCAAAGAAACATTAGACTATGAATGACATTAGAAATAAGTTCAGATTCTTAAAGAATAATCCTGGTGATATGGACTTTTCCACACAGGAACACTGTGAAAACATTTTCCTTATCCATTTGCTAGCATCTTAGGTGTGAACCCACAGTTTTCTGTGGATTTATGAATGTGGATGACAGAGGGAAGGACAAACATAATCACTTGTAAAACTTTTTTTAAAAATCACTGACAACCTTGGAGTAGTCAAGAAGTCACGTAACTATGCTCTTTTCTCCTAACAGTCACTGCCGTCGGATTTCTTGGAGAAAGATTTTCTTTTGTATGCACCATTTCTGTGGTTTAGATTTTCATTATTTTTAAGTGTTTTTCTCTTGTAAGCTGTTTTACATGATTTTTAATATAAGCATAAACAAAAACTACAATAAGTTTGTGGTTTAATAGCTATTCACCTCATATTCCTTCCAAGATTCTTGAGTTGCTATAAGCCAAAAATGAAAGTCCATTATTAAAATGTTCCCCTTGCCAGGTTTTTATTACTAATATCTTGTATATTTTAATCCTCTTTTGAATTATTGACTATGTTGTCTTGTGACAGCAATTTCTCCTTGTTTTTATATGCTCTGCAGAGCAGATTTCATTTTCTGCCTCATTCCATTATATGTAATGGCTTGACTCTGAATTTTTTGCTTGATATGGGGGCTGTTAGTTTGATTTCAAACACTATTGTCTAAAATAGCTCAGGTTTTGTGAGACCTTTAACTTGAAATACTATGAAAGGTATTTTATTTTTATTCTCTTGTTCATAAAAATGTTTATAATTCCCCCTGGTATTCTTGACACATGCCTGGATATTAAGTAGATGCTCAGATTGCCTCAGCTAGATAATGTTACAATGCATAGACTCAGATTTCAAAGCAGTTGTTAAATTTCATGCTGACAGGATTCTTCCAATGTTTTACTGCTGCTGCGTGTCATTTTAACCTGAGGCTTCTGGAAGCTTCTTTACTCTTTAACCTTTATCTGATTGTTTCTTCTTTTTTTTTTCCTCAGCCTAACTTCACAGACATATAGGCCTGTTTTCTCTCACAATTCTTAACTGCACCCTTAGAGTGTACACTGTTCTACCTTATTCTCTCCAATTCTTCCCCAAGGATACATGACAAAAGAAGGTTGTTCATGAGGGCTAAATTCTTAGAATGGAGGGGCAGATGGGTATACGTGTCACCAGTGCACTGATGATAAAATCAGCTCCAATTAGGTTTGAAAGTTGGCTGCTTCCAAGAAGTTGAGAGGTGAAATGAAAGGAGCTGTGGCTGTTCTTGGACTTTATCTCTCAGAGGTGATGACAAAACTGGAGGAATCCACATCCACATATGAAGATTTGGTATGAAGGCAGTGATGATGATGCAATCACAGCTATACTTGTCAAACATTTAACTTTGTATAAAGCACCAAGTTAAGACTTTCATGCAGTATCTTGACTGTCAATCACTTTTGGTATGGGTGTATTGGTTTCTTATTACTGTACAACTAATGACCACAATTATAGTGGCTTATAACAGCATATGTTTATCTTCATTTCTGAGGGTCAAGAGTCTGGGCACAACTTAACTCAGGATCTCCTAGGGTCTGGCTGGGCAGTAGTCAAAGTCTCTCCTGCAGAGGTGACCTGAGGAAAGATGTACTTTCTTGCGCTGTTGTTTGTTGACCCCATTTCATTACTTCTTACTGTTGGGCTAAGAGCTTTTCTTCAGTCAGCTATGGTTCAGAGATACCCTCAGGTCCTAAAGGCTCCCTTAGTTCCTTGCCATGTGGCATTATCCCACAGCGGGTCTCCTTCTTGCCATTGCTGGGCAGCAGAAAGACTCTTGAAAGTCAGATGCTACAGCTTTACATGTGGGATCACCTGAATCCTGTCATCTTTTCAATATTCTGTCATAGCTGTTTCCTATACTCAGGAGGAAAGGAATATATGAGAATAAGAACGAATGGAGTAAGGAAACAGGAGTTTTTTTAGGAGCTTGTACACAGGCAGATATTGTCATTAGTTTTCTTAGGAGCTTGTACACAGGCAGATATTGTCATTAGAAATAGCTACTATTTCTTTTTTCCACCTAAGAAATAAGATAAAAGGTTACCTGGGATAAAAGCTGCATTTCCTGGCTTGTCTTATAGCTAAATTTGGCTACAGAAAGAAGTATGGTAGTAAAATGAAAGACCAGACTGCAGAGGATTCGGGGAAATTATCACTGCAGCCTTTGAGGAATGTCTGCTCTTTACTTCCTTCAAGTAAAAGAAAAGTAAAGTCTTATTTTAAGCCTGATTTTGTTTGGTTGTTATTTTTTGTTTGTTTGTTTGTTTTTAAAGGTAGGGTCTTGCTCTAGCTCAGGCTGACATGGAATTCACTATGTAGTCTCAGGGTAGCGCTCCTTCTACCTCTGCCTCCCAAGTTCTGGGATCAAAGGTGTGTACCACCATGCCTGGATGGCTTATTTATTTATTTATTTATTTTGAAGTAGGTTCTTGCTCTAGCCCAGACTGACCTGGAATTCACTATATAGTCTCAGGTTGGCCTTGAACTCATGGTGATCCTCCTACCTCTGCCTCTCAAGTGCTGGGATTAAAGGTGAGTTTTGTTATTTTTGCAGGTCTCATCTAGTGGTGGGATCCAGGAAAAGTAGTGCTCTGGTGTCTTGGCCCCACCCAAGAGCCTTCAATCACCCTGAGAGGTGGAACTGGCTTCTTTGACTCAACAAAAAATTCTCTCTTGACACTGTGAGGGATGAACCCAATTTTAACTACCTCCTCCTTCTTCAACAGTCCTTCATAGCCATTTCTAAGTGTGTGGATTTTTTAAGAAACCTGAAGTCACCTTTACATCCATCTTAAATTCAGTCAGCATCTTCTATTTCCTGATTTAGAGGTGGGATTATCACATTTGCCCATCTAATAAGAGTGAACTAAAAGCTTTAGCTGAGAAACTTTGGCTATCCTGGTATGGAACAATAATTCTTTGTAACTATCTTTTTTACCTAATATTTTCCCATTTTTGGTTGTTTGGTAAGGACTCACTGTCACCCAGACTGACTTTGAACTCACTCTGTAGCCCAGGCTGACCTTCAGCTCATGGTGATACTCCTACCTCAGCCTTCCAAGTGCTGGGATTAAAGGTGTATACCCTCACACTCCACTATTTTTTCCCATTATAGCTTCTGATCCTATCCTAAGGAGAAAGTGACTCTTGTGCTTGCTTGGCAGAAAGAGCCCATTGGGAATATAAACAAACAATGCTTCATTATTCTGACCAATATTTTGAGTAGTCTAGAGGAGGGGGCAGCTCTGATAGAGTAGAGTGGAGACTCAGAGGAGTGCTGAGCCTCCTTGACTGAAGCTGGTTTATCATGGAGAACTCCAGAGGGACATGGACTGGGGCTGGGGAACATGTATCTCTCCTAGATCATCCTGTGAGTGTAAGACTTGGTATCCCCATGTGTATTTCAAACAGATGTCACAAGAGATTGGAATGCTAACGTGAGTCATCATGTTCAAGTAGTAGATTCTTTCTAAATTGTTGTCAGGTTCCACACCTATAGGGTTTATTATAGGCAATGTGGTAATGAATTTGTGACTAATTTTAAAAATCACAAAGTATCTCTTGCTTATTGGAAGTGAATCCCCCAATACAAATGTGTAGCTTTGCTTCCTTGGGAAGTCTTCTGCCCTTCATTGTTTCTGTCATTGTGATAAAATGTTTTCTTTTAAAACATTGAAACCTCATTCAGTGCTTCTCATATTCTAGCTTTCAGTGATTACACGGTTTAAAATATTTTCTGCCTAACTGCATAATGTTTTTAATCCAAAGTAGATAAAATTGCCCAACACTCTTGAGAAGAATATAGAGCTATGTTAAGGAGCCAAGGATGAAAATAAAGTAAATGGAAGGAAAAAGTGCCAGTCCGTTTTCGGTTGGGTAGTTACCTTCACAGATGTTCCTGAGTGCTTTATGTATAAAACGAGCAAATGATCAAAGAAGCTTCTTAAAATAATGAAATGGGACTAAAGCTAGGCAGCTGAGGAAGAAAGAACTGTAGCAGCCTTGGGACACTTCTTGGAGTAATTTGGTCCCTAGGAGACCATTGGGACAATATCTGAGGATATTTTTGATTTGCAAAGCTGAAGGAGAGAACCAGTAGAGTTATTGTTACTAGCACTTAGCAGATAGAGGCCAGGAATGCTGCTAAGGATCCTACAATTCACATCTATTACTAAGAATTATTCAGACTACACTGTCCCCAAACCTGCCTAAGTATCTATCTACCCCTCACCCAAAGGGATGAGACCCCAGGAGGTAGACCAGTGTGGCTATATTTTTAAATACACTTATGAGGAAAGGCATTTAGGGGTTTCTAAAGCAGAAGATGTGTCTTATTATTAGCTACTTGAAAATTCTTTGATAGTATACTGCATGAATGAAAACTTACAAAATATGCTCAGTCATCACATTCATATTAATTGAGCATATTTCTTAAAAAATTATATTCACTTGAGTTACTATTCTCTTAATTGTTCTTAAGATGTTTGGAGTTATTTATTTGTACAAATTTAAAAAATACAAGCAGCATCTAAACAGTAAGATTTTTAAGGAAGAGATGAGTAAAACACAAATAAAAGTAATACAATGAAAAAATTCTAAGGGCAGAATTTCTGGCCATGACAATTTGGAAATGCCTTAAGAAGCATTTTGAGCATCTTTCCAAGCCATCTGTATCCTATTCACAGTCTACACTATATACTAAGTAACCATCACCTCTGATCTTTTCTTCTCACATTTGATCCTGTGCCTTCTAGTGCCATAAATAAATGGATCTCTTAAGTCTTGAGGATGAACTTTTAATACTAGTCTAAGGATTATTTTATTTTCTCTTTGTTTCCTTATATGCCATAGGCTGCATTCCCCAGAAATGGACGCAGAGATGAAATTTTTAAGAAAAGGACCCACTCAGGAGAATCCTAGAAGAGAGTAAGAGAAATAGGTTGGGACAAGGAGAAAGCTCTACATAGATGTGGTTTCCTTTACAGCTAGCCCTGATCTGAACCCTTGGGAATACCTCAGAATTATCCATCCACAGTCATCCTTTATTCTCCCCATTCATGAGTCATTCACTGCCTAAAGCTATCTTCAGAGGAAGGGCATAACCTCCCAGATTTTTCCCAGAGAGACAACTCCCAGAAGCTTAAGACATTTCTTAGGAGAATAGTTTAGTTCTTATCACACAGTAATCCACAGCAGCTGGGAGGTGGGTGCATGAGAGGAAAGGGGCAGTTGTTTTCAACTGGGAGTAACTTGGTCCCTGGGAGACCATTGGGACAATATCTGAAGGTATTTTTGATTTGCAAAGCTGAAGGAGAGAGCTAGTAGAGTTATTTCTACCGGCACTTAGCAGATAGAGGCCAGGAATGCTGCAAAAGATCCTACAATTCACAGATATCCATCTATTACTAAGAATTTTTCAGACTAAGCTGTCAGCAGTTCCAAGGTTGCCAAACACTGGGGAGAGGGAAGCCCAAGAGGCAGCAGCAGTGAGGACCACACCTCCCTCCCTATAGACCCCAGGCTGCGTTTGCAAACTACTGTAGCAAGAACCATTTTAAAAGTTTGATCAGATCAGATTTTTACAAAGTCTAAGCCCCATTCATATATTTATTCAGCACTTATTGGACACCTAGGCTGGCAGTAGGAATACAAGGCTAGGTTGAAGATGACTTCTCTTTTCAAGAAGCTTAAAAATTTAATGAGAGAGATCCCAGCCTAGTTGCTTTCCTCAAGATTGCCAGAGAGAATATGCATCAACACTGGCTGATTTTACACACTAAACATCCAATAATTTCTTCAGCAGATCATGTTGAGTACTTATGATAGACCATGTATACAAAAAATCTGTCATTGAAAATAATGAATATACATTCAAACAAATGAATGCATAAATGACAATTTTTTCAGATAAATACTATGAAGAACGCAGAAGAAAAAAAACGTGGTAGTAAGTTATGTTGAGATCTATGGCTACCATGTTTTAGTAAAAGCCACTTTGGAGTGATGAAGGTTTCAGGTGAAACCTTGGTGAGTAGATGCATATGAAGATCCATATGAATATCTGGGGAAGATCTGTTTCAGGAAGAGGAAGATACTTGGCCTCACTGAGGACCTGAAAGACCAGGGTAGATACCTCCTAGCATGCAGGTTGAAGAGTGATAAGGGGAGCTCTGAGAGGTGGAGGGTCCACTAAGATACCATAAAACATGTGGATTTTATCTTAATTGCTGTAGAAGTCATTGAAGGGTTATAACACTGCATATTGGCAGATGTGTAATGGTCCATCAAGGAGAATCTTGCAATAGTGGAGGGCAGTGATCACCAGAAAGGATATCGTTTGCAAGCAGTCTCTCAGCTCGCTTTTAACATCTTTCTGAAGTGCATCACAGGGTCTTCTTCTCTTATCTTGCAGCCTTCTTTTATTGGATGATTATAAATATTTGCCAGTGGAAAAAATATGATAATTTAGGAACAAATTTAATATGCCACCTTTTCTAACAGCACTAAATTGCACCTGAAGAGGTGGATGATTATTTGGTTAGAACTTTAAATGGCAGCAAAGCATTTGTTATGTCTATGTAAAAAATGGGGACATGGCCACAGACAGAGGAAGTCTTTCAGATTAGTGAAACATGTTAGACAGTAGCTGCTATGTATTTGATATAGCATGTTTACCAAATCAAATCACTTTGGGCTTTTAAAATTCATATTCTTTAATTTGAAATATGAAGCAGCAATGAGATGAACAAATAACAGTTTCTTTCCTCTGTGTGTGAGCCGGAAATTCAGAGTTTGCAGCCTAGTTATAATTTTCTGACAGACCATGTATCCTCATACACTAAACTTCAGTGATGCTGCTTGTTTATGGAAAATGCATTCTTTTTATGTGTTAGAATTCTTTTGTGCATTAACGGTTAATAAAAATTTTTGATATGTTGATAATAAAAAGACTGACAAAAGCCTAAAGAGCTTGGATAGTTTATGGAGACATTTTGTAGGCAAGTAGTTTACTTAACAATTAACTATTGCATGGAATGCACACATCCTAGAGGCAATCCAGTATTGTTTCCCTGGTAAAGAGTCTCCATCAGGATTCTGTTTTGCTATAGTCTTCTCTGCTGAGACATATTTTTAGTTCATATGTGCTATGCTCCTCAGAGATAGACCCATAAAGTTGATTTTTGAAGGAACAAAAATCTATGCTGGCACTGTTAATAATGTATTGCATATGTTAAAGTCAGTAGCTGATTGTAAGGCAGTAGCTGTTTGTAATTTGTGATTACTTTTTGAGTTAAATGCATTCTATGACAGAACTCCATGGACATAGGAAAAGGGGTCATACTGTGGTTTCTACCCTTGTAACATTGTACTTATCTCACTAGTTTTTATTCAACATTGCTGCTTAGATTTCCATTTTGTGAGTGTGCTGATATAGTAACAATATCTGCACAAATATCTTTATTATCTGTTTGAATTTTACTTGGTAGATTTAACTTATGAACAAGGCAGGAACAGTGTCTCAATTTAAAAAAAAAAACACTAATGAAAGCTTGAAGAAGAGTAGCAGATAAAAGAAGCCTGGTTCAAACTTTTTCTCTCAATGAGCAGACACGTGGACTTGTGCCTTGTTCAACAGTTCTGCAAGGTAGATGGCACCAAATACCCTAAAAATTGTAACAGTGGTCTTGTGGTCATCACATTATCCAGAATCTTAGCAAAGCTCTAATTTGAATCACCTTTTTAACTACATGTTCCCTCTTACCTCTGACATGCTACTACTAGGTGATAAAACTTCCACTGAACCTGGGACAATTTTCTATTAGATGCCCAACTTGGGCTTTGGTCCCACATCAGAAATGAATTTTGTGGTACTATTTGTGTTCAGCCAGCTAGTCAGACTGGTATTAAGTGGACAGAAATAGAAAAATTCATAATCCCTTCTGAGGAAATCATCTTTCTGTATAGAAACATGGCTAGAATGTTAGGAAAGTAAACATGGATCTTCTCATCATGAAGCTGGGACCATTCTCATTATCCGGGTCATAGTTACATTGACAGCACATTCTGGAACTTTGTTGTTGTTGATGTTTTCAAGGTAGGGTCTCACTTTAGCCCAGGCTGACATGGAACTCACTCTGTAGTCTCAGGCTGGCCTTGAACTCACAGTGATTCTCCTACCACTGCCTTTTGAGTGCTGAAATTAAAGACGTGCACCACACCTGACTCCTGAACAAATTCTTTCATTTGTACACACCTTAAAAATAATAGGGTTAGGGTGTGATGGTGGAGCATACTGGGAAAACCAGCATACAGCAATACATCTAGAGAGCTGACTGTCCAGCATCACCTCCACCTCATCTGACAAGCCCACAAGTCATTGCCAAGGAAGCACTCCCAGCTACTCTGAAAATCAGTTCCCGGGAGATGGTGACAGACGCTATTGTCACTCAAATCTCATCAAAACAGAGATCCAGAGGCTGCAGAGAAAGCAACACTAATTCAAATCGGGGTGGGTGGGGTGGGGGTGAGGGGATATAAGGGTACAATCTTTCATTTTAAAAAATCAATAAATAAAAATTTTAAAGTAATAATATATTGTATAAGGACCTTAAAATTTATTATCATATACTATTTTCTTTTTTGAGATAGGGTCTTGCTATGTAGTCCAGGAACTCACCATGTAAACCTGGTTGGCCTCTGTCTTGGGATCCTCCTGCCACAGCCTTCGGCATGCTGGGATTACAAGTGGGCACAACCATGACAGATCATCTGGTAAATGTTAAGATACGGATACTTAAGCTCAGCAACTCTGTTGCCAGATAAATAGAGAACATATGTATGTGTCACTAGCTATATACACATGCAATTTATAGATACATTATTCAAATTCTTAAATTCAAAGTGACATAAATACCCAGTAGTGAAAACAATGGACAAATGTATTTTGGTAGATTTATATAATGGAACAATACATGTCAGTGAAAAATAAACACACACGTATAACATACATAAATTACACAAATGTAATAGTTGTGTGAAAGAAGCCAGACACAGAAGAGTACATGAGTGGTTCCATGTAAATCGAGCTCACAAATGGCAGAACTAAAGTATAGTGTGAGGATAAATTAAGCAAAATGATTACTAGGGTCAGAATGACTTGGTCAAGGGTTTGATTATGAACGATGTAATGCAGCACATTCCAGAGGGGTTTGCGATACTCTTTTTCTTTATCTGTGTTGTGATAAGTATTTATATTACATGTTGTCTTATTACAGACATGTGAATTATATTTCTCCAAGCTTAAAAAGGCACTGACTATACCTACTTCATCCTTGAACTGCTCTGGGAATTAATATTTGTGAAGTACCTTTCACAAACGTAGGGACCTATAATAAAAAGGATAATGATATTTGTGGAATCCTCTGAAGAGAAAGCACAGGCGCATGACCCAAGATTTAATTTCATAATCAAGGACTTGCTTTTGATATACAGAGAGAAGTATTGGTTGATTGAGATTTTCATATCTTAAGCATTACATTCTATGTTAGGCTCCTGATTTTTTTTCAGAAATACACAACAGAATATTCCCGAGTCAGACTCTGGAGCTATTAATACATGCCTCTCCTCTACTCCAACACATTCATCTTTAGGTATTTTTTAACTTTCCCACATCATAAAGATGTGAGTACTGATTGTTTAAAAGAGGCCAGTCACATTCACAACTCTTTATTGAGTATAAATTCATTTTATGTAGAAGTAAAACATTAATTTACCAATAATGATAACAGCTAATGTCTATACTATGTGACAGCTAATGTCAAAAGGTCTTTATTTGAGAAAAAGTATTTTATTATATGCTGCATACTGCTATATCTGTGTACACTTGTGTTATCTTGTGGTAATGTTACTCTCATTTTAGTGGTTAGGAATCTCAGATTGAGGGGGTGACATGGTTTGATCTAGGTGTCCCCCATGAACAAATGAATGTGTTCTGAATGATTGATCTTCACTTGATGGCAGTTTGGGTTTTACAACCTTGCTGGAGTTGTGTTGTTGGGGGCGGGCTTATGGGGTTATAAACCAGCTTCCCCTTGCCAGTGTTTGGCACACCTTCCTGCCATTGTTTGCAGTGCTGTAGTGGAGATGATGTCCACCCTCTGCTCATGCCATTGTTTTCCCTGCCATGATGGAGTCTCCCCTTGAGTCTGTAAGCCAAATAAACCCATTCCTCCACAAGCCGCTTTTGCTTGGGTTCTTTCTGCTCAGCAACTAGAAAGTTAACTGCAACGGGGGGGGGGGGAATCTTAAAAATAGGTCAGCTTGACTTCAAAGTGTGTAAGCTTTACTGGCAGGTTATGTTATCTCACAGTGGTTTCATTGAGGGTTAAACTAGAAAATAAAGAAACTCTTGTTTGTTGATTATATGATGTATTACATTTTCTACTAAGAGGACAGAATACCAGGACTAGATGATTTAAAAGAAAATATATTTCCTTGCACAGCTTTGAAGGTTGAGAAGTCTAATATCAAGGACTGGCATCAGGAAAGGGCCTTTTTGCTCTGTCATTAATTACATGCAGCAGAGTATTCCATTGTTAAGTGTGAGGGAGAATATATATTGCAGGTCTCTCTTACAAAGCTACTAACACCATCATGGGGACCCCACCCTCATAACTTAATCTAACTCTAATTATCTCCCCATAGTTTTACCTCCTGGTTTTATCACCATATAAATTTAGAGAAGAAATTTCCAACACATGAATGGAAGGACACATTCAAATTGTAGCAGCACCTTTATATCTAACAGAAACTTTAAGGAAAAGACAACCTTTGCATTCATGTTCCAATGATGTCCTTTATGTGTCTTTGAACTTTGCTTGGCCAAGCATTTATTTTTAAATAGTATTAAAGGCAGATTGGTGGTACTACCTATGTCAAGGATGAGTTCAGCTTTGAATTAATGTCTGTTATAGACAGCTTTCTCATTGCTGTGACAAACAACCCGACCAAAAGTGGCTGATGGGAGGAATAGGTTTTTTTAATATTATATCTTTATTATCCATAATTAGATACACTGAATGAGCAAATAATGTGTTGGTGTCCTCAGTTCTCTAATTTCCTTCCTCCCTGTCTCCAAGCAGCTGGGTATCCTCCTCTGTGGGCCGTCTGGATCAGACCATAGGGTAGGAGGTTATGGATAGCCTAGGAGTCAACCCGGTTCCACCCCCTTTTTTATGTTGTTACTGAGGGTGGGGGGCATGTCTCTGGATATTCTCCTCCACCATGGCTCTTACAATCTTTCTGCCCCCCTCTTCCACTCAATTCCCTGAGTCATGATGGGTGAGTATTAAGGCTGCTTTACTATCAAGGTCTTAGGGGTCTCTGTACTTCTGCTTTAGGTTGTGTTGAAAATCATTGGTGTCTGTCTTGCTGGCTTATCCCTAACCCTGAAATAGGCAACTTTACTTGAGTATATTAATGTCCTTATACTAATTACTAATAGCAACACATTTTTGTATGGTTCTTTCAAATTTGTTGTTTTTCTTGCTTATATTAGAATTGACTTAAAAGTCATCTTAAAATTGGTGGAAAATATTGATTTCTTCTATAGTCACTGAACGATTGTTAACCATTTGGGACTGACTTAGGAAATGTCACTTGCTTGAAAAGTTTCTGGCCAGAGTTCAATTCCCCAGACCCAGTTAAAGCAGGATACAAAGTGCCTATGCACCTGTAATCCCATCATGCCTACATCAATGACAGAAAAAGCCAGAAGAATCCAGAAGCCTGTGGCCAGCTAGACTGGTATACATGTGGTGGCGGGGAATAAAGGGGTTAACAATGGAGACCCTGTCTCAACCAGGCTAGAAGGAGAGGATAAACAGCCAGAGATTGTCCTCAGAGCTCTACAGATGTACCATGGCTCATGAATGCACACACACACACACACACACACACACACACACACACACAAATTAATAAAGGAGATGAGCCGGGTGTGGTGGCACATGCCTTTAATCCCAGCACTCAGGAGGCAGAGGTAGGAGGATCATCATGAGTTCAAGGCCACCCTGAGACTAACAGCCCAGGTTTGATTCCCCGGTACCCATGTAAAGCCAGAAGCACAAAGTAGTGCATGTATCTGAAGTTCATTTGCAATGGAAAGAAGCCCTGTATGCATATTCTCTTTATCTCTCTCTCCTTATGAATAAAAAAATTAAAAAATAAAACACAGATTAAGAACAAAATGTGTATCCTTCTGATAGTTCTAAGGACTTGATTACCCTGTGGCTGACTCCCTCATCTGTGGGTTCCCACATCTGAACCACTTCCTTTATAACTGGTACTTAATTTACATCACCTTTGTATCTTTTCCAAAGCTTTCCAATTCAACATAATTCCCAATGCATGTCTGTAATGAATCAAAACTCGCTGACATCCTTCCCTATTTTCCTCATCCGACAGCCCCAGAACCTTTAAAGTTACATTTAGCAGAACAAATTTCCCAGTAGAGTCATACAGTGGCTTATTCATAGAGTCTGCTGGAGTCATCTAATGAAGGATAGGGGGCAACTATGCCATGGCCCTTTCTATGATTCTTTTGTGTAAATCCAGCATGTACACTGATGTCCCATGAAATATGTGACCTCTTAGCTCTATAACTCCATCTCTTTTTCATTTACCAGAAGGAACACATTTTGAGTCTCTTTATTGTTCTGTACCACTTCGAAGATAAAGAAATAGGAACTCCTTTATACTTGAGATCTTTTCTACTGTTTTACTCCTCACAAATATGAACTTTTTGTCTTTATACTTTCTAGGTAAGCAAATTGCCATTATTCCTTATAGATTGATTTCTAGATTATATATATATATATATATATTGTTTTTAGAGGTAGGGTCTCACTGTAGGCCAGGCTGACCTGGAATTCACTATGTAGTCTCAGGGTGACCTTGAACTCATAACAATCCTCCTACCTCTGCCTCCCAAGTGCTGGGACTAAAGGTGTATGCCACCACACCAGGCTTGATTATTCTTTTTAAAAAAAAAATTGCAAGCAGAGAGAGACAGAGTGAAAGAGAAAGAAAGAGAGAGAGAGAGAGAATGGGTATACCAGGGCCTCTAGCTGCTACAAATGAACTCCCAGATGTATGTGACACTTTGTGCATCTGGCTTTACATAGCTAATGGGGAAGTGAACCCAGGTTGTTAGACTTTGCATGCAAGCAAATTAACCATTGAGGCATCTCTCCAGCCTTGACTTCTAGATGACTCTTCATCACAGCACTATATCAGAGACTCCCTTAAAAGCACCATCTTGACAAAATGTTCCAAATGTGTTCTGCCCAGCTCAAGGCAGATTAGGCTGTTTCTGCCCTTGATATGTATATTATAATTTCCCAAGTTCAACTTTGTGTTCATTCTACAGTCAAAGATAACTTGGTGGCTGTATAGTAAAGGACAACTGCCACTTTTAAACAGAAGATGATATGATTTAGAATACTTAGTATTCTTAGTATTATTTAGTGAGCTCTTTCAAATTCACTTGTGTGATTTATTTCATTTATACATTGATGTTTTCCCTTTCTCCCAGGCTTTTCATTTCCACACACACACACACACACACACACACACACACACACACACACACACACATATATATATATATATATATATATATATATATATATATATATATTGAAGTTTGTGATTTCAAGAGCTCTCTGCTATTTTTTCTTTTCCTCACCCTCCAGACTCCTGTCTGGGTCAGCCCAACCATGGCTCTCTTCTGCCTGACCCTTGGCCTCCTGAGTATTGCTTTGCAGATCATGCTGCGGGGTGCTTCCCTCCCACCATGCTTCACATCTGCTGTGTAGATGTGGTTAGCTGCCCCATATTTTCCTTTGGACTCCATGCATGCTCCTTGCTCTAGGCCTTTGCACTTGTGTTTTCTTTTAAGTTCTTGCATTATATTGGTAAATTGCAATTTTGTTTCTATATTAGATTCAATGTTAACTTTTAAAACATTATGGTGTCAAGACTATTCTGGAGACCAGTCGATGCTAATATATGACCATGGTTAAAACTCACTTCTCTATATAGACTCATGCCTTAACTGCTTTTAAGCTCAAATTCTCTCACCTTAGTGATGATTTTCATATTTATACTATCTATAGTGTAGGCCTCTACCATTTTCTGTTCATATTACCTTGCCTTTCTTTTTCTTCACAGTACTTATCATATATCAGTTGTTTATTCATCTCATTATTATTTGTCCATTTCTCAGAGAATATGAGCCATATTGGGGCTTACAGTCAGAGTTCAACAAATGATAGGGATGAATTTTGAGAAATGTGTCATTAGACATCACTGTGCAAACACATACTGTGTGTTTACACCAGCCTACTACACACCTAGGCTATGAGTTGTAGCCTATGGGTCTTATACAATGCACCTGTACAGTATCTTACTGTTCTGAATACTATAGGCAACTATAACACAGTGCTTAGGTATTTATGCATTTAAAGAATCCAAACTTAGAAAACATTTCTACGTACCAGGAGAAGAGCTTAGAGTTCTAGAAGTAGCTCTGGGTGTGTGACTGTGAAGGATTAGACTCAACTGTGAGCTTTCTTAGCACTATGCACTTAGGGTGCACTAAATTCATATTTTTTCTTCCTTAAATAATGAAGTTTGGTTTATTATAACATTTTCATTTGTGAATTTAGTTTCTAAAATTTGTTTACTCTTGTAATAACACATAGCTTAGACCACAAACACATAAGCAATGCAAAATTATTTCCTTTATGTTTTAATTCTGTGTTTACAATGTAATTTTTTTAAAAAATTTTTTTTGTTAAAAACTGAGTCATAGACACAACATTAGCATAAGCCTGCTGAAAATCAGACATCAGTAACACTATCATCCACCTCCACACACTGTCTTCTTGGGAAGGCTTCACAAGCAAAAATATGCACAAAACTCTAATCTGCTATCATGCCAATGCTGTCTTCTAGAATATCTCCTGAAAGCTCTCCCTGAGAAAATTTTATGGTCAATTTTACTTTGGCATATTAAAATAATGATCGAGTATGTAGTCGGTACATAAACTAGTAGTACAGTCATTTATTATGATTATCAAGTATTAAATACCATCGCTTGGAGTACAACAGATCTGTTTGTATCAGCTTTGTCACAAGCACATGAGTAATGCATTGCACTAGGACGTTACGAAGTTATTGTGCCATTCTGCAACAGGGATGTTCCAGCTTCGTTATGATCTGTGTGCTCACTGTGAATATGTGAAGTTTTATTATATGGCACATGACTATATATGTCATCATGTGTACTTTGTATAAGTTATTATCAGTGGAAACTGGGCCATTGAGTAAGATTGCTTAGGAAAGTATATACAAAAAGAGCTGAGTTATGGGACTCTTGCTTACTGGTTAAGAGCACTTATCACTGAAGCATGAGGGTCCTGTGGAGAGAGGAGACAGGAGAATTGCTGGGGCTCACTGGTCAGCTAGTGAGATCCCTTTGCAAGGAAACACACAGATAAGTGACAGAAGAAGACACTTGGCATTCTAACCAGGCCTCCATATGTGTGCACACATGAGCATATTTCCTGTAAAAACATCACTATATCCACATACACTCACACACATGTCCATGTGCAAGACAGACATGGGGAGAGTGAGCAAAAGCTTAAAGGAAAAGAACTAAACAATTCCAACATTTAAGAAATCAATGTTACTGTTATTTTTCTTGGTTGGTTTTCTTGGCTCTTATAGTGTACAGTCTAAATAGGGCCTAGTATATGATTCAACAAAGCTCCTGTTTAAATATTGGTTTTCATTGTAAGAACATGACCTTGATGCTAAAATTGCAAGGAAAAGTAATGGTTGTCCAATAAAAATACTTTGACTTTCTGGGTCTTGACAAAAACTGTAAAGGTGCAAATGGGTCTTTTTGTGCCTGTCTCAGAATATTAATACTCCTGGTATTTGTGGACAAAGTTTTAAAATTTCATTATATGTCATAGTTCATGGTCTTTGTTCCATGACTTTCATCTATTTTTTCTCTCTCCTATTGGTGCTGCTATAGTTTAAATATCCCCCCATTTGCTACTGAGAGAGCTGATTAAGTCATAATTGCTTTGCTATTATTGTGAGAATGAGTATATAAAGGGAGTAAGTATATTCCTAACTGAAAAAAGAGTGTGTTTCATTTTTTTCCTCTCTCTGTCATTGTCATGTGTACACATTTGCCCTTCTACTATCAGACACTGCAGATGCAGCACAGTGAAACTCATCCCATACCTGACTATACTTTTGGATTTTGCAGCCTCCATTGAACCATATCAATATGTTCCCCTTATGAATGACAAACCTGTGATAAATATTACAGTAGCGGTGAATGGACTGCTAGCTCCTGTGTTTCAATATGAAATTACCTATATCTGTCTCAATAAAGCCAATTCTCAGTAGCTACAGCCTAAACTCAGAGATACAAATCACTACGTAGAGAAACACAAAATGTGGACAGGCAAAGTAATATAACTCCTCCAAAAGCTTGTATCTCCTCAATAACCATATCTAAAGACCCTAAAATATCTGAAAAATAGTTCATTTATACCCTCAAAGAGAATCAAATCAAACAGGCAATGAAGTAAAGAATTAAAGACCTGGATGTAAAAGTCAGTAAAATAGATAAGAAAATCAGCAAGGAAGTAGAAATTATGGAAATAGAAAAAAATGTAACCAAACAGAAATGTTGGAACTAAAGATAAACCTCAAAAGTCAAATAAAAATCAGTCAAGGGCTGCAGAGATTGCTCAGTGGTTATGGTGCTTGCTTGCAAAGCCTGGCAGCCTGGTTTCAATTCCCCAGTACCCATGTTAACCCAGATGCACAACGTGGAGCATGCATTTGGAGTTCATTTGCAGCAGTAAGAGGCCCTGGAGCACTCATATTCTCTCTCTTTCTCCCTCCCTCACTCTCTCTCTCTCCTGTCCCTCCTTGCAAATAAATAAATAACCACAGTAGAAATCATTGCCAATAGACTATATGACTATATCAAGCTGAAAAAAGAATATCAGGGATGTAAGTCAAGTTTAGCAAATCTAACATCCAGACATCAATAAAGAAAATAAGAAATCATGGGCACAACTATCAAGAACTCTGAGAAGAGATTGAGAGACTAACGCGAAGAATAGAAGGGGAGAAGAAGGAGTTGAGATATAAACTGACTATTAGCAACAACAACCACAAACAAACCCCTGTAACCTGTTCTAAACTGGGCATGAATGTACTTGGGAGGCTGAGGTAGGAGTATCATAATGATTTGAAGGCCATCTTGGGCTACAAAGTGAGTTCCATGTTACCCTAGGATAGATTGAAACCCTATGTCAAAAAAAATATATACAAATAAACCCAAAAACCTACTCAATGAAATTATATCAAAAACATTTCTAAGTCAAGGGAACTCTATGGTCAACCAGCTACAAAGGTATTTAGGACCATACATATATGGCCAGAATAGAACCTCCTCATATTACAGTAGAGTTAAAATGTCCAGAGTATATAACTGAGAAAGAATATTGAAAGCTTTAAGAGATAAATATCATTTACAAAAGCAAACACATCAGACCTCTCATCAGAAACTCTAAAACTCAGGAAAACATAGAATGATAAAAATTTTAAGCCCTGAAAACAAAATTTCTAAATAGGTCTCTATCATCCAGTAAAATTATGCTTTTCAATTGATAGACAAATAAAGGACCTTTTCCAGGTAAGCACAAACTGAAGCAGATCATGACTACTTATCTAGCACTATTGAAAATGCTTCAAGGTACCCTATGCACAGATGAGGGAGAAAGACAGTCACAAATGGGAGAGCACAAGAAAGAAACAAAATTATGAGAGGAATAGATGAATAAATGAAAATTAGAGGGGTTGGGGATTTAGCTCAGTGGATGAGTGCTTGCCTAGCAAGCACAAGGCCCTGGGTTCGGTCCTCAGCACCAAAAAAAAAATTAGGGAAACATTCAAACATGTTCAGCTCAGTGACTGACACACTTCTAAGATTAGTAGGAGAGAAGGAGAAGAAAAAATAGTGCTTGAGTAAACTAGGGAGAAATCCTTTAATGATGTGCAAATACTTCTCCATAATAACCCCAGATATAAAAGCAAGGCCAGAAGACCCTTAATAGCCAAAGCAATCATGAGCAAAAACCAGTAATGCTAAAGGTATCACCATAGCCAGTTTCAGGTTATACTACAGAGCATGCTAATAAAATCATCACGGTGCTAGCACATGCAGATCGATGGAACTGAATTAAGGCCTTGATAAACACTAAGCTACTAATTTGATTATTGAAAAAGGTGCCAAAACCTGTTGGAGAAAAAGCATCTTAGGCAAAGGGTGCTGGGATGACTAGATATCCATAAGCAGAAAACTGAAACTAGACCGTAATCTCATGTCCTGTATGAAAATCAATTCCAAATAGATGGAGGACCTCAATGTAAGAACTGAAACTTCAAAAAGGTGAGAGAAAACAATTCAAGATACAGCAGCCTTTCTGAAAAGAACCCCAGTGACTAAGAAAATAATGTAAGAATTGGCATATGAGATTGCATGACATTAGGAAGCCCTTCCACAGTTCACAATTCACAGAATAAAGATAGCCTGCAAAATGGGAGACAGTGTTTGCTAGATGAAAAATAACTCAGACACCTAAAACAAATAATTCAATTAATAAATTGGCAAATAATTACACACACCTTCCCAAAAGAAGTATGAAATGGCCTATAAATACATAAAAATGGTCAGTATCCTTAGTTACCAAGGAAATGAAAATCCAAGTTATATTCAACTTCTATTCCATCTCAATAGAGTGACTATCACTGAGAAAACAAATAACACTAAATGGTGAAGATGGGAAGAAACAAACCTTACACACTGTTGGTGGGAATGTAAATTAGTCCAACCTTGATGGGAATTAGTACGGAGGTTGTTCTAAGAGTAAATGATGGAACCATCATATGCTTTGTTCTGCCATCCTGGGTGTATGTCAGCACACCCATGTTTATTGTGGCACTATTCACAATAGCCATATTATGATCACCTAAGAAGCCTAGATGACTTGAGTCATCTTGACCGGATAAAGTAATGTGATATATACGCATGACGGAATATTATTAAGCTATGAAGAATGAAGTTGTCATTTTCAAGAAAATGCATTGTAGCTGGAGATCATGTTCAACAAAATAAATAGAATTCTCGTGCTTTCTCTCACAGTCTCTAGATGCAGGATCTAGGTTAAAAAGAAAAAGAGAGGGGCTGGAGAGATGGCTCAGCGGGTAAGGCACCTGCCTCCAGTGCCTAAGGCCCCTGGTTCAATTCCCCAGGACCCACATAAGCCAGACCCACAAGGTGGTGGCCCTGGTGTTCTCTCTCTCTCTCTCTCTCTCTCTCTCTCTCTCTCTCTCTCTCTCTTTCTCTCTCTCTCTCTCTCTCTCTGTATCTCTGCTTGAAAATGAATAAATAAAATATTTATAAAAAAAAAAAAGAAAAAGAGAGGGCTGGGGAGATGGCTCACTGGTTAAAGGCACTTGCATACAAAGCTTGCCATCCTGGGTTCAGCTCACCAGTTCCCACATAAAGCCAAGTGCACCAAATGGAGCATGCATCTGGAGTTTGTTTAAAGCAGCAAAAGGCTCTGGTGAACCTACTCTCTCTCTCTTTCTCTCTCTCTCTTTCTCCCCCCTCTCTCTCTCACACACAGATAAATAAAAATAATAGCCACATTGACTACTGTGCTGCCCATAACCCGAAACCCACAGGTTGATCCAGGATCCCCACTGAGGAGGATACCCAGTGTGTTGGGGACAGGGAGGAGGGAAATGGGATACCAACACAGTATTTGCCTATACAATGTATCAAATTTTGAATAATACAGATATATATATATTAGCCACCGAGAGAACTCAAATGTAAAAAGGGACTATATGCATGCATTAAAAGTCACTGTAACCTATTTTTTTGTAAAATGAATATATACAAATAAAATATTAAGAGATAAACAGATTACTTATTCTCTCATGTTTGAGCTGTTCTCTAATACCTCATACCTTTTCATTGTCGATCTTTTTCCAATAGCCTATCCTGGCATTTCTGCCTCAGCTGCATATTAAAAATGATGTGAGCTCAGCAGCTATCTGTTCTTTCCAGTGCAATGGATGCCTTTATTTATCTCTTTTGACTTCCCTCCATGTGTTGGCAATAATGATGGCTTCTTCCTTTAGAAATTTCTCTTCTATCTTGGAGTCTATGAAAATGTTTATATAGAGAGATTTGAAACAGTAAATTATTAACAGTGTTAATTATTCTTTCCAATTAGATGAAAAAGAAGCACCTCTGAAGTGTGCACACAGAAACATGAACCTAGAATGGAACCCTACAACATATAAGGAATTGCTGGGGTTATTTATCTTCTCATTAATTTTTTTTTCACTCTGACCAGATCTTTGTTGCTATTTTCCCCTAAGAATCTATCTATGGCTTTTGACTTTCCCCTACCCATATAAACTTACAGACTTATACCTATAGCTTCAGTGACCACTGGACTCCTATTCGCTACACTGTCCAACCTCTATATATCCTATTTATTCTTATATTAAGTGTATGAATTTGTAACTACTCGTTGTAGCTTCACCTTTACATGTCAGATCTTCCTGGCCTCTCCCAGGGAGAGTCAGGTAACACATTTTTTTCTTATAGCCATGTGTATTTTTCTTTATCATTGCATTTTTCACATTTTGGGCATAATTTTTTCTGTTTATTTTATGAAACAATTAACATTTTGAAGACACAAATTTATTTTGTATACTCCCCAAGATAGCCCATCTAATATGTAGGAAGAACTCATTACCTTTCTTTAAAATTTCGAAGAACTGATTTAATTTGTGTTCAGCTTCTAAAACATGTGTGTGTGCGTGCACATGTGAGTGTATGCATGAATATGTGTGTGTAGACATGTGTGCATTGTCCTCATGCATGCAGAGGCCAGAGGTTCTTAAGATGAAATATTTCACAAAGTCTGAAGCCCCAAGTTTTTCTGTCATTCTGGCTGCCCAGTGAACCCCAGGGATTCTCAGGTCTGGGGTGACAGGCTTCTTACAGGAAGGAGTACTGAAGATAGAGCTCAGATCTGCATGCTTGTGGAATAAGCATTCTAACCAAAGGAGCCACCTGCCCACCATCTCATGACCATTTTTTCTTATAAGAATGCATGGATGCAAGAATACAGACTTTATTCATGCTTTTTCAAATGAACTTTTGGCAATTAACCTGTTACCACCATTGATTTAAGAAATTATATCTTGAACATGGTGCAGAATAACATTTTTCCAGATTTTCTTAGAGTTATGGAATTTAAGGTGAATAAGTAAATATGTTAGAATATCACAAAACATTAAGCTGGACAAAGAGCCTAGATTTTACAGCGTTCAGAAGCCTCTCCACTCAGTAATCCCCATTTTATCAAATGTTCAGAAGGAACCTTCAAAAATTATGCTCTCTAAAGTTTCAGGGAAAATAAACAAAGATGTTATTTTCCCCCTTATTTAACTTTTTTCTGGTCATTCAATTCATTTTGAGAAATTATTTCTAATTTTTATTTATTTAGTTATAATCTCAGAGAATGCCATTGATGGTGGAATGGTACTGATTGTCATACTAGGTAAGCTAATTGGGGTGATTTTACTGAATAAAAGTTATCTTATTCAACTGAAAGACAAACAGTTATGACAAGACAAAATAATCCTTTGCATTACATTTAGCTATTCTTACTATAATATGTTGATTAGCGCAGTTTCGTGAAACCTCAGACACAGCCCCCCTGCACTATACAGCTAGGAAAGAAAGTTCTGTCAGCATATTTATTGGCTATCATAAGGTGCTGACGCTGCAGCTTGCCCAGAGCAAAACTTGCTGTAATAAAAACAAGATTGGAACATAGTGATGGCATTTCTGTTATTGGCTTCCTATTTTGTCTCTGTGCTGAAGCAAGCCTAAGCAAACAGCTCTCACCTTGAGAACAGAAAACTGTCATTGGGCATCACTGCGTTACCTGTGTCAGATCTTTGAAGGGTATGCCATTCGTCAGCAGTGGAATCTAGTAAGCGCTTCGAATTAAGATGGTTTGTGTCTTCTTACTTTGTCCAGACCATGGGATTGAACTCATTTTGTAGATGCCTTTCAATGGCAGTTGTTATTATTTTTAAAGACTTGTTGAGTCCCTTGGCTATTGAATCCCACTGCTTCCTAAAACAGCATTAAGCCAGGAGTCCTGGACTGATCAAATCAATATCAGAGTGGTACTCAAGAAAACTTGAATAAGGCTCAAAGAGAAATCACTAAGCTCTTTTTATAAGTGTGCAGTACACTCGAAAAATTTAGTTTTGGGTCAGCTTTAGGAAATGGCCAGGCTTGCCTGCATAGAAAGCTCTATAAATTCCAGAGTGTATCTATAATTGCCCCTTTATTAATTCATAGAGCCTTTGCTGGGAATACAATGCCTTTGAGTGTATCCCTTTTGTGGAGATAGGCCAGAGGGTAAGGATGCCTAGTGGATATCCAATCTTAATGGAGATCCAATGGCTTTAAGCAATTTTCACTTGTCAGCGTTTACTGTGCGATTTTGGCTGGCACTACCAGTGAAACTGCTAATACCTTTAATTCGTGGAGCTACTGGTACTTACCCTCTCAAAGGTCTCTAGTTAGAAGTAGTATACAGACTACCAGCCCTTCTATTATTTTGTCCTTGAATTTTTTTTTTGAACAAAACAAAAAGGCTCTAAGGCAGATTTACTCTGAGAAAATGATTCCATCTCTTTGAGGTGAAAGTTACTATGTGGCTTTGCTGTAATTTTTTTTTTAGCATTGGAACCCTCTGGTAATTCCCTTAAATAAAAGAATAATTTTCCTGTCATAGAAAGTGTAGTACTTTCTTATTAGGAAAATTTTGAAATCAAAAATATAATTAAAGCAAAATATAATGAATCAAAAACATAATGAATATATCTATCACCATAGCAATAACTTGTTGGGAGTCGTTATAATAGTCGTAAGTGGCCCTTTATTTTTCTTATCCTTTGGACGGTGAGTAAATGAAAAATATGAAGTTTTGGACCTACTTTCTAGTCATATTTTAAGCAATATTGGTCATATTATTTTAACTCATGTATCTAAGGAAAAGTAATATTTGAATGGCTATAAAGATTGCATTTAAGGGTTGGAGACATGGCTCAGCGGTTAAGGCAGTTGCCTCCAGTGCCTAAGGCCCTGGGTTCAATTCCCCAGGTCCCACATAAGCCAGACCCACATGGTGGTGGCCCTGGTGTGTGCTTTCTCTCTCTCTCTCTCTCTCTCTCTCTCTCTCTCTCTCTCTCTCTCTCTGTATCTCTTTGCTTGAAAATGAATAAATAAACTATTTTAAAAAAGATTGCATTTAAGTCTAAATGCATACATTTAGCTAGTAATTCTTTTTTTATTTTGTTATTTATTTACAAGAAGGAGCGAGAAAGAGAGTGCACACCCAGGCCTCTAGCCACTGCAAATGAACCTCAGATGCATGCGCCACCTGGTGCATCCGGCTTTATGTGGGTACTGGGCAATCAAACCTGGGTAGCACACAAGTGCCTAACTACTAAACCATCTGTCCAGGCCCTCGCTAGTAATTCTTTAACCAAAATCTTACTGAGAATTATCTAATTATATCATTGTTTTAGCCAATAATATTATCATACTACTTTGGATCTTTTTAAAATTAATTTTCAAGTAGAGAGATAGAGATAGACAGAGAGAGAGAGAGAGAGAGAGAGAGAGAGAGAGAGAGAGAACACCAGGGCCACCACCTTGTGGGT
Organism: Zapus hudsonius; assembly: GCA_004024765.1. NCBI lineage: Eukaryota > Metazoa > Chordata > Mammalia > Rodentia > Dipodidae > Zapus > Zapus hudsonius. The sequence goes on along the minus strand of PVHP010002257.1, from coordinate 37,284 downwards.
CTGGCTTATGTGGGTCCTAGGGAATTGAACCCAGGGCCTTAGGCACTGGAGGCAAGTGCCTTAACTGCTGAGCTATCTCTCCAGCCCTACTTTGGATCTTAAGCTGTTAAAGCTATCTAAATAACTACCACTACAATTACAACAAAAACTTCTTGAGCACACTAACTGAAGAAATTGATAATGATTTACATTGAAAATACACTAGCTTACTATAGTTCACATTGGCTGTATGTTCATAAACAGGTCTCATTCAGTAACACCCTATTGATGCTACTTTTCAGTTAATTGCACTAGGATTTCTTTACGCAGTTGTTTTGCTGTGTTCTACTAGATTCTAGATGATGCCTCGTGTATAGGTTGCTCCTGGCTTGTGTGCACATGTATGTGCTATGTTTGCAGAATGAGTACAGAGTCTTGGAGGAACAGAAGTTTGGTTCCTTCTCTTGTTTTCTTGAAAACATTCAGATTCTCATCTGTACTGTGATTTTACTCAAACTATACTTTGTTTTGAAATCTTCAAAAGAATCAAGGAAAATAAGTTATGCCCAAGGAAAATAAGTTATGCCCTTTAAAGTGTTTTATAGTGAATTTTTATTTGAATATTCTTAAAGTATTAGCATTTTTATTCCAGAAGCCATAACTTCAGTGTCATAAATGACTACCATATACTTATAAAGAACCAAGGTTTCTGGCCAACCAAACTTTTGTCTCAATGTTTCTGAATACCTCAGCACTGATGATAACATAATTTTGTGTATCTTAGCTAATTATGCTCTTCCTTTCTGCCCACTCACCACTGTATTCTTTCCAATATTTTGATATTTTGAGTAGGTTTGTGTTCCAGTGCACGTTCACATACTATTGCATGAGCTGTATGCCCAGTTTCTCCTTAATCAATATTTATTATTGAAAAATGCTTAATATTTGCTGAAGAAACAAGTCAATTTTTTTCTGTTTCAATTGTCGCTATATTGCACAATTAATTACAAATTTGTAATTTTAGAAGCAACAAGTTGATGCAAATTGTTTATTCAAAAGTGATCACCAAGCTACTCATGATGCAGAGTAAGTCAGAAAAATCTGGCTGGCTGTTCGATTTAACTCAGGAATGAATTCTTAGGAGAGGCACACAGTGATTTCAATCAACAGCCATACAGAAGATTCTGTCAGGCAGACTAGTTTCTATGTAGCCCACTGTTTCTGGCAGTGACTGTTACATTTGCATGAGGGCTAGGCCTGAGCCTTCTTTGAAAGCTGCTTCAGGTCTGTTATGCACTTGGCAATGGTCTCCTTTTCCTGCTCAGCAGAGATGCTCTTCTCCACCCAATTTATCATATGCTCACATGCTGCACAGAAATATGATAGTCCAGGCAATTCTTCACCTCTTTCTATGCTTTACGTAGCTATGCTGGTAAATGACCTCTATGGCCATAGCAATGTTATTCCTCTGAACATCCAAAAACCAGTGGCCTTCAGAGTCAGAGCCTGATGGGACTTCCCAGTTCAATCACATCCTGGATTTGTTTGATGAATGCCTGCTCTTCTAGTTGAGCAACTTTTTGCTCATTGAGTTTATCAATAAATTCTGCAACATAGGCACCATATTTTTTAATGATGCAAACAAGGAACCCTACTACTGATATGGTAGAGTAGATCTCTGGAGTAATCACATATAGTTTTTTGGATAGACAATACAAGGTAAGCCAAGTTCCAAGCATTTAGGGTCCTGTTACACCAGTTTTAGTATAAAGAAACTGGAAGAATTCCTCAGGGATCAGCCGAAGATGTACACTTCCTCCATATTCAGGAAGAGGTTGTAGAGGGCAAGTCATGGCTGCTCCGTGTGAAAGATCCTCATTGCCTGCAATGCCCCTGGTCCCAGGGTCCCATGGTGGGCCAAGGTCCCTATGACCCCGACGAGAGACTGTCATGGTCAGGAACCTAAAAAAGTCATTTTTGACAGTTCCACTTTCATGACATCAATGTGTAAAACACCGATTCTCTTAGGCATGTGTTTGCTCGCTTATTCTTTGGTTCTGTGTTTGGGCAACGCTGCAAGTAGCTCAGGGATTCCAAGGCCGCCTACCCACAGGACTCACCCAGATTCCAAGGATCCGCCCCAGACCTGCTTAGACACAATCTCTAGGTGATTTGTATCATCAAGAAAGTCATCGAGAAACTTGAAACAAGTGAGTCTGCACACCAAGCCTGACCCATATATAAGAGCATCTTGGTGTATAAGAAGCATTTATTGATGTGGATTGAGTTGACAAGATTCATTTATTTTTTTAAAATATTTTATTTATTTATTTATATATGAAGGAGAGAGGAAATGGGTGTACCAGGTTCTCCTGTCAATGCAAACAAACTTCAGACGCCTGTGCCACTTTGTGCATCTGGCTTTATGTGTATACAAGGGAATCAAAACCTGGCTGCCAGCCTTTGAAAGCAAGCACCTTTAACTTCTGAGCCATCTCTCCAGACCTATTTTTTTTCCAGCCTTTATTTTAATGTTCATCAATTCAAAGAGTAGAAGAGAAAAATCACTCTCTGATATTAGCTTTAAATTTCACCTTTAGTTTTTCGGTTTTTCAAGATAGGGTCTCCCTCTAGCTCAGGCTGACCTGGAATTCACTATGTAGTCTGAGGGTGACCTTGACTGAACTCATGGCCATTCTCCTACCTCTGCCTCCTGAGTGCTGGGATCAAAGGTATGTGCCATGGGCCATGCCCAGTTAAATTTCACCTTCTAAGGAAACTTCATTTGAAGTAATATTGCGAATACCATTTTGAGCATTTGTCATGTGAAAAGTATTATATTGCTTTTCATGTATTTATTAAAATTATTATTGAGAAGTGAAATAATATACCCAGGTCCAAATAATTAACAAGTGAGAAAGCTTGGGTTTGAACCTCAAAAGTCAGTTTTCAGAATTAATGGCATTAATCCTTGTGAATGTCTTACCCATACCCATCAAATGCTCTGTAATCACTAATGTGTTGGTCTTTGCTAAGCACTTCATATAAGATTTAAGAAGCATATTCATAGAGATAAAGTCATTTATCCAAACTCACCTGGTAGTAAGTAGTAGAACCAGTGTAGTTTGAAACTGGGTTGACTGGAATCTAGAGTTTTGTTCTCTTAATCACTACTCTGTATGCAAAAATAACATTTGAATGTGCCTTCAGTATTTCATGTAATAATAGTAGTTACTGGGTGGGGGAGTTCTGAAAGATAACTGTATAATACTTTAATGTCTACATTTAAAATCTACATCAAAACACTTTATCTACTTTAAATTTCAGAAAAGATTTTTAAATACATTATAGAATTCATTGTCCCAGAAATTTTTCAAAGGAATAAATTGGTCATGCCTGGTATCTGTCATAGCTGACAGAAAAAAAAGGGTTAAAATATTTATTTATAAAGGTTTTCACCTGTTATCTCTTTATGTTAAGGATTAGTAGAATGAAATATTTGGTGAATATGTATAAATTTTGTGAACATTTAGTAAGTAGCTATTTCACATTTAGTTTGTCACAGTAAAGTTTCCTTAGCTTTGAAGTTATTTATCAAGTCACTTTCACATTTATTAACAATTTTATTTGAACTGCCTCTCCTTCCCTTCTTACTTGTTCCCAAATGAAGGTGAAGTGTTAATTGGTTTTAATGGCTCTCACTGGCACCTCTTAGTCTGGGACACACAAAGAAAGGGAGAATTGAAGATGAGCACGTGAAGTTTGTCTGAGGAGGTGAAAAAGTTTACTGTGTTTGTGAACTAATGAATCTCTTCTAGGTTATACCATTACACGCTAATAAACACTGAAACAAAATTTTTACTCTTCGGTCTAATCCTTTAAACATATTAGTTTCCATTCATAAAGATTTTTGTTCCAGTTCTGGGGTTAAACTTCTAAAGCCTGGCTCGTGCTTGGTAAAAGTTCTAATGTTAAGCTCCATATTCAGCCTGGAAGAATTTTCTTTTTTTCTATTTTTGAAGAAATTTTCTAACTAAGGTCCTGTAGGCTAGGAAAGCTCAGCAACAGAAAAACTATGTACCAGGTTTAAACCTGTACATCCAACAAAAGATTCTGTCCTCAACCATCAATCACCCTTAGATCAAACTTGAATTGACAACTAGACGGAAGTCACCAGGACTTTGCAATTTGGTATTGTACTGAAACAGAAGACTGTAATTGTTGGGACATGCACCTGACTGGTAGCAATCTCTCCTTCCTAATAAAAATGATCCCACCAACAGGAAACACTGGTACTTCAACTCTGATATAATTTAGTAACTCTGTGAATGATTTAAGGAGAGAGAAATTATTTAGATTCTTCCAAATCTAAAGAAAATGTGGTACCATTCTGACAGATTGCAAAGATAATGAATCTTTAAAAAGAAATTGTTACTCTTTCCCTTTTTAGCTTTTGACATTCCACCAACGCTTTTTAACAGAAGTTAAAAGGCTAATACAATGAACATGGTCCTGGGTTGGGGGAGAGAGAGAGATGCCTTTGCTAACATTTGCCTCTCTAAAAATCTAAAAAAGCTTTAGGGTATGGGGAGGGTGAGTGATAAAAATGCAGAGTCTGTTGATCTTGTGTCTCCACCTCCCACTTTTTGTCAAATGTCAGTTCTAATATCAGACCTGGGAAAATGTTTCTATATCATCAAAATTAAAATACACTTTATCGGACGTCTATTAAGATACAGGTATGAGTTCAGTAGTCTTCTCAAAATATGTAATTTATTCTCAACAATTAGAGAGACAAGACTATTATCCTATTTCCTGGAAGGTGAAGCTGTGTCTTGTTGGTTGAAGCACACAGCGGCAGGACACTCATTCAGGAACCATGCCCCTAAGCACCATCTCCAAAGTCACCAATCTACGGTGTTTCTGGACTGTGTTTTGCACACTTGGGGCTAGTACATTGTAAAAGAGAGCAACATAGAAAAGTCAGGAGACCCAAAGTTGAAGTACCTGGATTTAGAATCAGCTTGTTTGCTCGAAGTCTGCTTTTTCTGTGTATTCCATGTGATGCTGGGGGAGTAATGCTGTGCATTTGAACTTCAGTTTCTTTTGTGCTCTGGGAGTGAGGCAGGAAGTGGATGTGTGGTACATGGTCTTTGCTAATGATCGTGAAGGTAGTTATTCTATGTTTGTAGGATGGCTTCCAGTTTACAACAAGCTTTCACCAAGGTTGTCTCAGATGACACCTAATGTCATGTCATGCTTGTAAGAAGTTCATGCATCCTTTTATTCATTCATCCAACAAGTACTTTGTAAGTGTCTAGTAGATGCCAGCCATTGTTCTATATGTTAGTGGGGTTTAGCAGTGAAATGACAAAGCAAATCTTCTGTATACAAAGAATTTGCATTTTAATTGGCCAGTGATGAGTAATGATATATAAGCAAAATATCAAGTCTTTGGACAATAATAATAATAAGCATTTAACTAACATTGAGTTATAAACCTCTAGTCATCTCAGTAGTTAGATATACATTGTGATCCATAAATTAGCTTATTATGCTATTGTATGTATTTTAAAATATATAAAAATAATATGAACTAGCTATAATTCAAATGCAAACATTTCCCCTACCCACCAAACAATGATAGGCTATTTTTAAATTTTAATCATTAATATATAATACCAAACTTTTTGAACTATCTTCTAGTTTGAGATTCTATGAAATATTGGTTATGAAACTGTAGATCTGTTATTCCTGTGTCTACAAATGTATGGTAAATATACACTGAATAAACATTTCAGCAACTGAAAGGTTTTTAGAATAAATACGATTGGGGGATTTTGGTCAAATTATCCACCTCTGTACAACTGGCAGTACTTCGTGTGTAGTGATTCCGTCTCAGGTCTCAGGTTTAACAAAATGCCTGGGAAAGGCTTCAGTGATTGCCACTTCCCTTCTGTTACATGCGGGCTCTTAGGAGGCATAAAGGGACATGAGGAAGAATTGTTGTGAGCCCAGACTTTAAAGATTGCCTGCTAACTTTAAATTTAAATTCATTGAAAGCTGGAAGGACAACAATTGTGGTCGAGAATACTTTGAGAGGGTAGTTGACGGCCATTGAGTAATGATGATTGAAAGTGATCATTTAGTGCCAGGGTAGAGAGGTCTGGGGGGCTTGAGAGAGGTTCACCTTACCCCATGAAATGTTTTCAGATTTAATCTTGAAAATGTCTGTTAGTTATTTCAATGAAAACATCCCCCCACCATGTACACAGATTCCTTTTCCGAGTCACTGAAATGTACAGGTCATTATTAATTTCAGAGGGTAGTTAAGACATGAAGCTTTAAGAGCAGAAAGATCCTTGCCTGCTTACTTAACTAAAAAGTTTAAGAATCCCATTAAAGCTTTAAAATACACTGAGCATCTTCTCCTCCCTCCACTCACCTCCATCTTGTTCCATGGTACTTCTTCATGTAGCGCCCACAATGACCTTTCACAACTTAAATCTGGTCATCTAATCATCATTTATTCCTCAGTTCCTTCCATTTCCTCTCCTCCTCTTCCTCTCTTTCTTTTTCCCCTTTCTCCTCCACTTCTTCCTTCTCCTTTTTCTTTTCTTCCTACTTCCTTTCGGCTCCCCTCCTCTTCCACCTCACCCCCCTTCTCCCCCTCTCCTTGTCTTCTCCTTTCCCTAGTCTTTCCCCTCATCCTCTTCCTTTTTATCTTCTCTGCCTCTTTCCTCTTTTCTTCCTTTTCTCTTCCTTTTATGCCTCCTCTTCCTTTTCTTCCCTGTTCTCCCTTTTCTTCTTCTTCTTCCTCCCCCTCTATTGTCATCCTCTCTTTCTCTTCCATGTCCCCTGCCTTAACCCTTCGCTGGCTTTTGTTTACACTAAAATGAAGTCCATTTGCTTTATCCAGGTTACTGCACTGTTCTCCTGTGTTTGGATTACTCCACATGGACCATTCTGACAATCTTTAGATTTCCAGGCTGAATTCTCTACTTTCAACTTTTTTTTTAAAATCTAAGTCTTTATTGCAACAGGTGGGGGGAGGGAGAGAGAGAAAGAGAAGAGAGAGAGAGGAAGGAGTGCATGCACAAGAGAGAGAGAGAGAGAGAGAGAGAGAGAGAGAGGGGGGAGAGGGAGTGCTTTGCAACTTTTAACTTTTAGTTGTTTCCTGTGCTCAGAACATGATCTACCCCACTCCTCACATGGCTGTCTCATTATCCCTCAGGTTTTAGTCTGTCCTTGAACTACACAATAGAATATCAAGTTTCACTCTCTCATAGCTCAATATTATTTGTTTTCATAGCACCTGTCCCAATTTTTCTCTGTATAGTCATTTGGGTTTATTCTTGTTCCTTCCTTGACTGAAATCTCTGTAGCTGTTTGGTTGAGTCCTGAATATCTTATCCCAAGCGTAGCTGAGTTGTTGAGGAAGTACTCAGTAAGCCCTTGTTAATACTGAGGAAAGGAAAACATCTCTATGACTTTTCAAAGCCTTGTTTTGCTAAAATAGGAGTCAACTTCCTATCTATAAATTTATTGTGTGAATTAAATGATATAAAATATATAAATACTTAACGTTGTGCTTGTCGAAGTTCTCAACAATGGTGTCAGGAAGCAGCAGTGGTATCACCAGGTATTAAGTCCACTGTAAGTATAAGACGTCACAAGTAGATTTTAAAAAACACTAACAAGAGCGTGCTTCGGGCTCTTGTTTCACGTAGACATTAGTGGGTATCTTCCTTAACATAGGTCCCCCTTTCGAGGATATAAAAATGTGGAATTCCGACAGTGATTTGACCTAGCTTTGGCTCCGCAATGTCACAATTACCAGAGACAGGGCGCACATTCACCAGGGCAATTACTCTGGGTGGTAATTGTCTAGACGGTCCTCCCTCCACTCTAGCCAGCTGGCACTGAAAACCAAGCCCAGCTTTTATGTGTGCACACAATCAGGCCGTAAAATCCCATTATCCCCAACTTCCAACACCCCTGTAGCTGCATGCTTCCTTTTGAAGACTCAAGAAAGAAAAAAAGAAAAGAAAAAAATAGAAAATGTTCAAGGGTGCCTTAAAGTTTATTTCCAATTTCATTGTTCCCGTGTAATTTAAAGTGGAGCATGGGAGGGGGAATGTAATGTGATTTGCTGATCCCTTCACTTGGAATCCTATGATACTTGTGGGAAAGCCCCGTGCAAGTTTCCATGTCTAGAAATGCTTTTTCCAGTGTGTAGTTTGAAATAAAGTTGGATTTAATTCTGATTTGGAGTTCAGAGAATAGAGCAAGCTGAATTTGGTTACCCAAATTCTTTTATCTTTTCAGAATGTCTGTGCTGTTTCTGCTGACCACTCATGCTCAGCCTGGCCTCTTTTGTAACTGTGACTGTCCCTTTAAGTGCTGATGTGATGTCCTGTTCTCCGTGCCTGTGTTTTCCTGTTTTATGCCCCTCTCCATCTGAGAGGGTGACCTCTTGTCCAGCCTCTCTCCTAACTGAGGCCACTGGGCCCACTGCAATCTTTTTGCTTTTGAACCCAGTTTCCTAAGTAATTGTAGTTTTTCTTAGCATTCTTTCCTCAGCCTTGACTAATTGACATCTGTCCCTGAGGATGACACCTTTCCTGTTATCTGCCCAGTCTTGGACTACCACTAAGTCATGAAACAGGAGGGGGCAGTTTTAGAATGGAATGCAGGCAGTTTTTCTTAGAAGTTTTTCAGAATCTTGAATCATCTGTTTTGGACATTAGGCATTCTTGTGAAACCCAAGTTTTCTATTATCATGAGCTAATTCCACCGGCTCCATTCTTATGGGAGGCACCTGACGGGTAGCTGTAAGCCATGCTTTCCACTGCACAGTGAGCGAGTTCATCTTTATTGCTAGCAACTCTTCCCAAACAGTAGTTTATCCATCATTGTCTTTACTTCAGTCATCTTGAAGCCACATCCATGACTTGGATCCCATCCCTTGAGCTTCTCAATTTTCTTTTCATATATATATATATATATATATATGCTTCCTGTTCTCAGTAGATTCCTATCTCTATACCTCTGTTCCTAAGGTCAACACTTTGGTGGTGGTGTTGGTATTTACTTCCTCTTTATCTCCCTTGGTCCTCCCAGTGACCTACCAACACCTCTTTACCCTTCTAGCCCTTGAAGTGTCCTAATTATTGTTTCTGTTTCCTTTGCCTTTCATTGGTTTGTCAACCCTCTAAATGTCTTTCTTATTACTCTGCAGACACCTGTGTTACAGTCCCCTAGGGTGTCCCTTCAGTAGTGCCTTCTCTTCTAGCTACATGCTTGATAGCCTCTTGAAAATAGTTCTAGTTCCTTGATTTTTTTTCCCTTCCCTGTCACCTTCTTTCATTTGTCACTTGTTTGTCTAAAATCCTTCTACCCTTACAAAGGGTGTTATTTCCCCCCTTGTCTCTTTTCTCTCTGTTCTCTTCTGATGGCTCTTACACACCCTCTCAACTTTAGTAACTTCTTTGATATAGATTCCAACCCTAATTTATTGACTTCTTACAGATCTTTCTGGAGACTTGCATAAAACTACTTTGAACCTTAGATAATTTTAACTTTCATCTAAACTGGGTCACTCTTGAGGATTAAAGAAAGCACCATTAATACTTAACAGATCACCTATTCAAAACCAATATTTAGAAGATATCCTGCAATTTGGTTCTCTGCCATTGTTTTCTGTCTTGTGTTGATGCCTCACAACATTCAATTTACTTGCTCTGACAATGATCATCGTTTCCAACATTCTACCCTTTTCTGCATCTTTTTAATTAGAAACTTTCCCTTTCTTTCTTCAAGTCCATGGCACTGGCTAAGCCATGTTCTGGCCTGCGTTTACTCTTCTCTGGAGCACTGTACTACCCTCTAACTTGTCTGTTTGCTCCCAGAACTTCCTCATTCAGCTGTAATGTTCTTTATTTCCACCAGCTATTCCTGAAGTGCACTAGCTTTCTACACACTTGCTCAGAAACCATTGCCAGATGGTAGCAATGCAGGTGTTGTAACATGGAATTTTTACATCCTACAAAACCTGATATGATATGATATGATATGTGTGCTTTAGTCGAGAACTGTAGTTAGTGAAGTATTTATTTATTTATTTTTACTGGCTACCTTGGCATAGGGGAATACTTCTAATAAACCAGCCTTGCTGAAAGGCAGAACAGTGTTAGTTTTAATAGGGAACAAGAGTGTCAATGCGGTGATGTCATTATGTTACAAGTGACTGACTGCATCTCAAAACAATTTATTTGTGTCAAACATTCAACAAGGGTATGCTTTTCTTCTATATTTCCCCCCTAACTTTCCTGGTTGTGTTCTTGTTAAATTTATATTGTATATATTCAGGATTGATTATAGTTTTATTGATTAAAATGTGGACATTTACTTCAGAATGCCTGGGACTGCATGTGTAATTTATTAACCTGTTGCACTAGAAGATAGACTTGTGTCTAGGTAAAAAGTAAACTTTCATCCACTTAGTTCTCTGGGTATATTCTGATGTAAAACATATTTCTGATTTATTCCCCAAGAAGTAATCTAAAGTGGTACATTAAAACATACAGAAAATGTTCTGTTTTTATGAAAGTTTGACTAGCTGGCAATAGCCTATATAATCTCTTTTGGCTTTTCTAAGATATGGACTTACTGGGACTTTATGGAACTATCTAGCACTTTCCCTAACTTCTAGCAGAACTGAAGTTGAATTACTCAAAGCCTCTAAAAGCAAAGTCAAACTTCCTTCAGAAAAACGTTCTCCATACTTCATGTGAAATGTATTTGTTTTTGCTAAAGTTATTCATAGAAAACAACCATCCATTGATGGTGGTGACTGAATAATGAATAAGGTTTCAGTAGGTTGAAGGTCTCTGTGTTGGCAGAATATAGAAGCAGCAGTATCTAGCAAACCTCTAGAAACAGAGTGGATTAGTAGTAACATATATTTTGCAGAATACTGTAGTTCTGTGCATGTCATCTAATCCTCACAATAACCCTGTGAGGTGAGTTACCACTATTCCATTTTATATGTATGGGTAATGAGCTAGGAAGGGTGTCTTGTTTTGAAATATATACCTACTAAGTGATAGATTTCAAGTCCTTTGATGCCAACTCACTCTGCTGAAAGGACTACGTATAAAAACTTAGCTTCTCCAAAACCACCTTAAAAAGCTGTCAACTTAGACAATAACAGCAGAGCACATAAAAGAGCCCAACACCATTTCTGAAGTTTTCCATCTATAGAGTATATGTAGACGATAGGAGATGAACTGACACATGCAATACTTACTCTTTAAAGTAAAATGATACACAGCCTCTACATATTGCTACTTGTTTTATTTGTACTCAACTTTTATTTTTATGCCTAGAAAAATACATGGGGGTGTTTAGGACTAATGTGCTGGGCACTTTGCTACCTTTAGCGATAGTAACAATCCCCAAAGCAAGCACGGTTATTCTGTACTTTTTGTTCCTTAAGTTTTATTCAGCAATAAGACCATAATTTTTCATATTTAAGGAAGTATGAAAAATTTGTCGAGTTTTAAAAGCTGAATACATGTAGCATTGGATCAAGGCACATACAAGACTGGCCAAAGGGCGTACAATGCACTTTGGTTTTTTGTTGAAAAAAAAAATCATGGCAACAAAAGATGATATGGTTTTTAAACAAGTAATAGCTCACAATTCCGTATGAAGCTATAAAGAAATGTTACATTACAAGTTCATTATGTCATATCTGTGACAGTAATGGGCAGTATTCTTGATCATTGTGAAAGTAAATTGAACATTTATATACAGTGTTAAAATGTTTCATATTAACCAGATCTAAATTTGATTTCTATAATTTATTTTTCTTTCAAATTCTCACGCAAAGTTCTACTTTCTCTGGATTTCTGAGGGAAATTGCTTATGGTTATGCTATTTCTTTAATAATGCATGATTTATGTTTGATATCCCTCATGATAAAAATATTATAAACACTAACAATTCTGTTTTTAGTATCCACTTTTAGAAGTAGGCAAAATCAAGATGCAACTCTAGTTTCGTATTTATTACACTATATAGCTTCCAAGTTTTCATAGTTTAAAAGTGCACATTCCCCCTTACTCAGAAGTACACCTATGTTATTATTTCTGTGAAGTCCTTTATTCTTAAAGCTTTGCTGACAGTGGCTTTAACAGTGGACTTCATGTTCCTTTTATGCCAGCTCATATGTTCGGTTCAGAAGATATGCTTAATTTTCCTAAGGATACCTAATTTGCCTAGGGCAAAAATGAGACGTACAGCAAGTTTGATATTGCCCATTACTTCACTTATTCTGATCTATTGAATACCACTGGGATAATACAAATTTAATAATTAGAACATTATTTCATAACTATTTTTTGAAATTTATTTTTTTCTCATTCAGCCAGGTTTCTTTTTCTTACATTGTATTAATACCAAAGTGAAAAATGGCCTGTGCTTATATACTACAAGGATCTCATGTGAATGCAGTCCTGATTGTTCAACACAGCAAGAAAATTCACTTTCACAGTCAAAGTCATCTTACTCAGTAGAACACAAAGTAAATGGTTTATAACTTCAATATTTGCAAGGAAAATACAGTACAAATTACTAAAAAATACTAAAATATAGAATTGTGTTCAGGCATCTCCACTACATCAATCGCAGCAGTCACCTGAAATCTGAAACTTTTAATAAAAAGTTCTTAAATATAAATTATATGGCAAATGTACAGTACATTGCTTTTCTCAGTTTCTTTTCCAGTGTTTTGCAGTAGAACAGAGTTCCTCCCCTGGCCTCTCAAGTCCTCTGGCATCATGAGTGTGAGTGGTCGGAGTCTGGAATGCCACTGTCCCTGTAGCTTCTGTTACTGCTGCTCTCACTGTGATTGTTTTTGTACAGATTCATCCCGTTCGGAGGAAAGATGGTGTGTATTACAAACTCCTCCTTGGAGATGGGTTCACTGCTTATTGGTAACATCTGAAAAGAAGTTTCCCTGATTTCCAGGATAGAGTTGTCCTTCTTAGTGCCAGCCTCTGCATAGTCGTCCTTTCTCCTCCTCCCTTTGCTGTACGCACAGTTCCTGGAGAAGAGCGAGCCGTTCCTGTGAACGTACCAACACACCAAAGCCAGAAAGGCGATGGTCACTAGGGCCACAGCCCCGCCGATGATGGCAGCCAATGGCAAATTGGGATTTTTGTAAGGTTCTTTTTCTTGCTCACGGTTGAGGGTGGTTGTAGGGTTGTACATCCTAAGGGGTGCCGTTTCGGTCTCAATGCAAACAGGAGTTTCATCAAATAGGTAGAGGTTGCTGGTTTCCATGGGAACCATGCAGACTCTGTAGGGTGAGTCAGGCTCCAGGGCTGTGACCAAATATTCACTCCGTTCCCCTGTCACGATGGTTTCTGTTATAGATCCAAATGCTGGGCTGTGGCCCAGTTTAAGCCAACTGAGTCTTAAAGCAGTCATAGGTAGAGCGAGTTTCCAGGAGATATGAATTGTGTCTGAGGTGACAGACTTCACAGTAATTGTAACTGTTTTTCTCGAGGGACTCCCTGTCGTTCGCTGGTCCTTAGAGAGCTTGGGGTTTTTAATGTCTGGTTGCTTGGTCACCGGAGCCGGCCACTGCCCTTGAGCAGGGTACACTGTGTTGGATGTCGCAGTCGTAATCTGATCGGTGCTCACAATCCCACTGTCTTTACAATCAAACAGATCTGCATTGAGGTCTTTGATGGCCATGCCACGAACTTTCTCGGGGGCTTGGCACATGAGCCCACGCACGTTGACTTTCACAGGTAGTGACTGTAACCAGTCACGTACCCATTTCATCTTGCATCCACAGTACCAGGGGTTGTTGCGAAGAATCAGCTGGGTTATGTTGTCCAAATCATCGAAGATACCCTGAGGTAAATTACTTAGGTTATTATTGGACATATCAAGTCGATACAGCTGCCTTAGATAAGAAAAAGCATTTGGGGGTACCCGGTTGATGTGGTTATCTTGAAGGTAAAGCTTCCTTAGGTTTGTGCCTGGAAGGTTTACCGGCGCGGCAGTCAAGGAATTGCGCACCAGGGACAGTTCTGTCAAGTTAACTAGATTGAAGAAAACTTTGTCACCTAAGCCGTGGTTGTTCAACAAGTTTCCATCTAAAACCAGGCGTTTCAGGCTAGTGAGACCTTGAAGTGATGGTGAGGAAATAGTAGATATGCGGTTATCATCCAAGCGCAGCTCTTCGATGGTTCTGGGCAAGCCCCAGGGGATTGTGCTGAGGTGGTTCCTGGACAGAAAAAGCAGTCGGAGATAGTTGCTGTCTCGAAACGCCCCCTCCTCAATGCTGACCGCAGACACAGAGTTGTCGTCTAGATGCAGTTCCTCCAGATAGGGAATTTTTGAAAGAGAATCGTAAGTGATAGTTCTAATGTTATTTTCTTGCAAATGTAACTCTTTGACATACTTTGGAAGGTTGGTAGGAAATTCATCTAAACTGTTGTGGTATAGGTATATTCTTTCTACTTTCAGCAAGTTTTTCAAATCTGAAGGAATCCCAGCGTTGTTTATTTGGTTGTTCTGAAGGTAGAGAGTTGTAGCATCCTCCGGAATTCCCGATGGAATGGACGTCAGAGAGCGATCATTACAATAAATGAAACCCGCATCACAGCGACACACAGATGGACAGGATTTAGCCATAGCCGACACAGGTACCACCTGAAGGAACAGCCCGATTTTAGTCCCGATGAGGAAGAGGCTCCAGGCTGGGCTGATCATGGTCAGCGGCGTTGAGGTCCTTGCACAAAGTAGCTTCCGTTACTATAATGGAGCAAAAACAAAGTGACAGAAAACAATCAGGCTAGGGTACTGAAAAAGATTTAAGACAGACATTAAAACTGGAACTTTTAATATTTTAATTTCCAGAGAAGAACACACTATCTACCAATGAGCACAATCATATAATTCTTTTATGATATATAAAAAAGTATTGTTTAAATCCATTTCATTTTGAAATCTTAACTATTACTTTTATTCAAGAGTCTAAAATCGTTCAGTTATACTTGATATTAGCTTTGCAGCTAGTCACCAAGCTTATCAAGTTTCTAATTTTCTCTTAATATTTATTGATAGAGCAATTGACATAGAGGTATATAATTTGTTATAATCTTGAAAAAACAAAATTTCTGTCTCCTTTTTCATTAGGTAACTGATCAAGCAGGTGTAGAAATATGTAGTAAAGATGTCTAGGTTTTTAATATTTAGTTATAGCTATGCACAAACAGTGAAGCAAATCATTTACCTTGATTATTCATTTTATTTTCTTTGATTATCAATATGATAACAAGGCTGGAGAGATGGCTCAGCGGTTAAGGCACTTGCCTCCAGTGCCTAAGGTCCCGGGTTCAATTCCCCAGATCCCACATATGCCAGGCCCACAAGGTGGTGGCCCTGGTTGGTGCATTCTCTCTCTCTCTCTCTCTCTCTCTCTCTCTCTCTGCTTGAAAATGAATAAATCAATATGATAACATTGTTTAAAGGTATTTCTAGCAAGACACTAAAAATCTTCCACTTACTTTGGGAAAGAAATATGGCTAATATCCAGTTGATCTAAGTGGAAAGTTCCATGTATCTGTACTCATTTTCTTATGTTTGATACTGCATAGTTTAGTAATTTTATCCATATTTTTGTTGCACGTTTCACAGTTCATTTATCCGTCTTCATATTCTAAGCTAGCACACGATTCAACTTTCCACGTGGCTGGAGAAGTACTAATTTATATGGATCTATTTTGTAATCTATCTCTTTAGCCCTTTTAGGTATTAATCAGCCTTTAGAATCTTAGGCATGAAAATAAGATAATATTTTTCCTACCTTATTGAGCGATGTAAGTAAATTTTGCGTGGGTGAAAGTCCAATGCACATGTATTATTTTCTTGCTGGGGGGTTGGGACTTAAAAGTCTTTAGTCCTTGGAAATGTTCTTCACTGTTTATTCAAGTAATCCTATGCCGCACACACCTCCGGATCAGGCTCGCTGTTCTCAATGCACATTCCAGCTGTGGTTCAGCATGGTGGGCAAGCTCATTAAAGTAGGGGCCAGAAACAATTCAGCTTCCTGTTACTATGTAGGACACGTGGCTTCCTAATTTTTTTCTCTCTCTCTGATAGAGTTTCTGTGTGAAGGTTCCTTTTGTGTAGCTTAATTCCCTTGGTAGAAATTGCCCTCTTTGAAATTCTTATTGACTCTTCTGCGCAATGTGGTCAGAGATAGTAACTTCAGATCCTCATGAAGAAAGCCATTCATGATGCTAAGGCCTGTACAGCAATGGGGTTTTCAGGCTGTTACCCCCTACCTTTATTCCCATCCAGGATTATCCAAGTATAAACTTTGTATAGTAGCTACATCCTGAGGTATGATTACCTGCTGGGAAATAGCTATTTCCAGCTTTTGCTCCTTGCTGCTTTCTCAGAATTTGTCGCAGTCAGGATATACAAGAGCAGGTATTCTCTTCTGAGAGGTAAGAAACAGTCCAATCACTCTTCATAGGGAGCAAAGGAAGCACACGCAATTTCCTTGATATTTTCCTTCCTTAAAATATGCTGGAACTGAACACCTCCTGGGAAAATAAAAGGATTAATACTATTAACAATGAACATGCTAGGGACATTTACTAGAGACTGACATCTTTTCTTTAAGCAATACATCTTTCATCACAAGAGCTAGTGGTAAGTAATAGCTGACCTCTTTGTTTCAATGCGTTACCATTTTACTATATAGATTAGGCAGGAGTGGATGGTGAAACTGTCATACAACAGATAATTTCTGCTGCTGACTGATTCTTAATGTCACATTGATTTAAAACAAAGAGCCAAAATTTCATTCAGGAGGCAGTTAAGCCCCCTTTCAGGGCTTTCACATTCTGGTTAATCTTTTAAGTTCATTTTTAAATCTCAGTCATAAAATATTTTAAAAGAAGAAAATAAGTACACATCAAAGAGAGGAACAGACACATGGCAAACATTTTTAAAAGAAACACTATGGTAATAACTTTTGGGGCATTTTTGAACATGGTTTTACAAAGTCATTCAATTGACAGTGTTGAAAAGACTTTGCTTCAATACTTTTCTTTGATTTGCTCAATGCCCTGTTTGATGCTTCCTGCAACGTTCCATTTTCCCAACTGCAGAATATGGATGCCGTCACCTGCCTAGTGAGGGGGTAACAGGACTTTTAGATGATCTGGAAACACCAGGCATCAGATGGTTTTACCCAAATGGTTAGGAGAATTCTATTGTAATCTCCTTGTAGCACACTGAACTTGAAAAAATTTTATTGGAATACGTAATTATTTTTATTTATTTCTGAATGGCCATTTAAGAAGAGATGAAAACATGATGAGGCATCTCTCTCTAGGTCCAGAGAGAAAAATGCCATTTTCCACTAGGTGTAGTTTTAATTTCTGAAAGACTCTAGTCTTGATTAAAGAGGGTGATTTTACTGATGACTAGTTTGTATGAAAATCAGTTTAAGGGTTGAACAGGTTGGTAGTGAGAGCAGCAGTTATGCAGGGTCGCCCACGTAGATGCCTTCTGTACATATAGGAACACCTGAGTATTATGGGAATATTTGACCCTGAGATTAAGGACTAAAGTAGCAACTTGCTTCTCTGCAGTGAGCACCCAGCATCCAACAAGGAATCCGTCTATTGAAAGTGGATATTAAGCAAGGCCACAATTTCCAGTTTTATTTTTCTTTGAAAATTCCATTTTTTTAGTTTGCCACTAGATAGTAATGCTGTCATAGACCATAGCAACAGAAAAATGAAAAAAGTCATGAATACATATAATTTATTACGCAGACAACAAAACTAGCAGTGGTTAGATAGGTAAATCTGTGTGGTGAATAACATAAAGTATCCACAGAGCATAGCTTAAATGAATTCTTGTTTAATGTGAACATTTTGCTCATGTTGCTGAATTTCAATAGTAGGCTTCCTTTAAACTGTGGCTCTCTGAGTGTGTGAAAATGGAAAATCAAGCTATTGAAACTCTAATCCCAAAGTTACTTTAGAATGTTTTTGCTGTAAATGCTATCAAGCTTCAGAGTCATCCAACACATAATGTGGTTAAGTCAAGGAAACAATTACTTTAGTTAAGTTGCAAGGATATGAATGAAAAACTATTGTGAAAATATAACAAGTGAGAACCTATTTAAAATTACCTACCAATAGTCAAGTATTTCTTGCATGTCAGGAGTAAGGCAAAATGCACTCTGAAGTGGAAATGAGTGGGTCTGCAGACACTGTCAATCGTTCTAAGTAGGGTAGAACCAGAGTGTGGCCAAGGGGATGCACATATAAGAACTAGAGACAAAACAGTTGTAATGGCTTCCTTTTCCATTTTATATGAATTTCATCTATTTTACCACACCAGACTTTAAGACTATATGTATTGATTCTCATGTTTTTAATCCAAGGGATGCTGTTTGTTATGCAAACTCACATTTTCTGTTCACATAAAGGATAATAATAATGTGGGATAATCATTAAATAAAATAAAAATAGAAGAATAATCATTCTCCTCTCCCCAAATTTCATTGAAACAGAAGGCAAAACCTCACAAAGGTTTCTTAGAAAGGCTAGACATTCACAAAGGAAGAGTCTGCTTTCAACCCCTGTGACTTGCCCACTCTGTCTTTACTTCAGCTCAGAACAAGTCAGTTTATGTCTGACTGCATTTTACGTCATTTTATAGATTCCTCCTATTTCACACTATAGTGATATCCAGTAATTTTTGGCATATTAAATGCTATAATGATCTCTCCATCAAAAACTAAGCAATCTAGCCTCCATACTTGGACTTCCTTTCTGAGATAGATCTACATATTCACACACACAGACTTCACTCAGAGTTGAATGTGGATGGTGAAAGGAAAAACAACCCCCACTGGCATGAACACAACATCTACTTCAGATCTTTTCTGTCTGCATAGGCTTGAAAGAGGCCATTACTTTTGAACAAAAAGCAATCAATCTTTTAGAAAAATACTGTTAATGGGGTAACTTGGGGGAAAACATAAATGGAGTCCAGGTTACTAAGTGGTATGCTTTTAAATTATTATTAATGGAATCATTACTTAAGTATATAGCACTTAAAACTTAGCCAAGGAACAGTCACCTCACTGGTGAATCAGATTTTTAACAGGGAAGTTCTATTGTTTTAAAAAAAGGTAAAAATTATAGTTTTTATTTTTGCATTTATAATGTAATTATTAAGTTTGAAAAGCCTCATTTTCATAATAAACCTAAGAAAGCATATGAATATTTAAGGATGCTATTATTTTGAGATACTTAAGCAAAACTAATAATGTTCAGAAGTTGTATCTGAGTAGTAAACTGATACTTTAAATAAAATCAAGAGCTTGAGGCAATCTTCATGTTTATATGATTCGTTCTCCTCCAGTACAATATTCTGGATGAGAAAGCATTTCTTAGGCTCTGAGACTACAACTTGCATTAACATGAAGTTATGTGATGATTGTGAAAATTTTCTAAATCTTGTATTTATTACCTTTTATTTAAATGGATTTTGATATGACTTGTTTGATGAATATTTATTTTTATACAAAGGATCTTAAATCAAATTAAAAGTTTTTGATTTTACTGTTACTTTATCCATTTGCCCTACAGAATATGGATGCCCTTTAATTTAAAAAAGATAGCATGTAGATCCTTCAATCTAAGTTAACTGCATTATTTTGAGTAAAACCTTGTGACTGAAGAAAATACATGCTAATCAAATCTGTCCAAGTTAGGGAATCTTTCTAGCTAAGTTGCTTGCATGTAATTAGAATCTAGCATTATTAGGAAAGTTATTTATGGAAGCTAAAATTGCTCAACCAAATACACAACCTGTGAATGCCAAGTCTTTGCAACAACAAATAGTATTTCAAGTAAACAACATGTATGATTCCACTGAAAACCTGGAGATCATCAGGCTGGTTGATAGTGACAGCAAAATGCTTTGTAAGCAGCCTGTCTGGTAGTTAGATTCTCCACGATCATCAGATTTCAGGAAAGTTCCAATTCTTTTGTTTAATGCCAGGCAAGCAGAAGGACCTCTAACTCTCCTCTTGAGAGTCATGAAGTCTGAAGGGTTTGCTGAGAGGCAGAGATGCAAGTGTGCCTTTTCATACTTGGTTTTATCCAGACTACTTCCTAGCATGAAGAAGGTTTTGTTTCATTTATGGAAAAGCAGGGGTTGAAAGTTCCAAAGCAAAAGGATTTTTATCTTCATTCTTTTTCTCCAATGAGTTTGTGATAAATGAATCTTAAGTCTGCTTCATTTATTTTGGCTTGTAAAGTTAAATCAAGCAACCTTAAAACAAAGAAGCAAACCGGGATGGTAGCTTTCATCATACTGAAGGCTCTTCCTTTTATGTTAAAAAAAAAGCCACACTAAATGAATTAAAAAAGACTTTTAGGAATGACTAGCACATCAGCTGAGAAGCAATGGAGGTAAGAGGGCTTGGAGCAGGGAGCATGCTCTCAGTTCCTGCTGACATTTCGGTGACTGATTAAAAGTATGCCTGCCTTCATTAAAAGAGACACTTTGCCATTGCCAACCTGAAATTCCTCCTTTCACCGTGGGAATCCAAGCTGGTTTTAAATGTCTAATATGTAAATTTTCAAACACTAGTTCACAGTTGAGTCAACTGTGTGGTAAGCGCTGTCTGTGCTGGTTGGTGAGACACCTACAATCATGAGGCACATTGCTTTTTCGTGTCTGAGTAAGGTATTTATTGATTGGAACCAGATAAAGAGAAGAGTGTCAACAACACCCAAGCTGATCAATCCACAGTCCTGTGTCACCCTTAAACATGGTGTTTAACCAAATGTGGTCTGCGGGTGTTCTCTTCAAAGTTGCCAGGGTAACTTGTGCATGGAGAGCAAAGGAATAAAGAACAGAAGCTGTCATTGTCTCATCAAGGGAGAGCAATTTCTCACTCCTCTCCTTTAAACAGACTAATACCTGAAGAGAGCTTTTTATGCATTCCTGACTCTTGATTCTGGGCTAGGAGAGAGACTGTGCATATGTAAAACAATGAAACTTTAGCTATTCAATTATGTTTTATTCCTTTCTACTTTAAAATCATTTCAGAGGAGTTTTTGCTAATTAATGGATGAAACCAAATCCTGAATGCTGCTCTCTTATACAGTATAAAATGGCTTTCAATACTATTTCTGTGATCTATAACCAGATTTAGTGATGCTGATCTGCATTTTTATGCTGGAAGATGCTTTTTGAAATGAATATATCTATTGTAGTTTAAAAAGGAAGATGTGTTTTCCAGAAGGCATTTACAAACAATCTTTTGGTTGGTTGACTTTTGGTATATTTTTGAAGCAGTGGAATGTTAGGAAAGGCTAAGCAGCTTCCCTTTCCTATGCTGGGAAGAGAAAATGCCGCTTTGAGGATTATTATTGCTGAGAGACTTACTGTAGAGTTTTTGCCCACTGGGGGGTGGTACACTCTACCAGAACACTGCTTTCAGAAGCCGCAAATCAGACGCTGGCTGCTGCTGGCCAGTTTTTCTCTGGTTTAATTACAACAAAGCCTCCCGTTGAGAAAAACAGTGAAAGCCTCTGGGGCAAAAGGTGGGGGTGGGAGGAAAGGGGACAGAAGGAAGAAGGGAAGGAATCACAGCTTTTGAAAAATTCTCTGAATCTTATTTCTCTCCTTGACTTCATCTAGGGTGCTCCTCATTTGAGACACAAAACTATTTATAATGCTTTTTAAATGAGCTGGTAAGAACAAGAAAATATATGGAGGGATTTACTCAGAATTTTTAAATTAGCTTTGGCTTTTTCCTTTAACCACATTCTTTGTTATGTAGCCCACCCACCTTTAAAAAGGGAGAGGGGCTGAGATTGACTGAAACAGCAACTCTAAGTCAAATGTTTTAAATGACCAGATTTAATTTACTATTCATATGAACTTCAGCCTATCCAAACTGAAAAGCAAGAAACATTCACATAATATTAAAACAAGGCAAATTTCCTGCTATTGATATACGTAGGGCTTAAAATTACTCAAAATAATCCAGAAAGAGGAAAAAAACCCTTAGGATGTGTGGCCAGCACAAAGGGGGGGAGGAAGGGAGGGAGATATATGCAATGCACTTGCATGTTTAAAGCTGATAATTGTATTTTTCATCTGGAAGGACTGAGTGTTCATTAGGGTCTTATGTCCCCAGGCAGGAGATGCTAAGTATAATTGGAGTTTCTATTTGATTGGGCAATATAGCTAGAGAAGAAACTGGGGTAAAGATAATTAATAGCTTGCTAACAAAGTCTGACAGCCTCAAGATTTCAACCAAATTTATTTCATACCGCTTCATTTAGCTCTGTAAAAGTTTTGATAGAATTGGAGACTCCTTAATTAACACTTGAGAGCAGCAGAAACATACCTTCTATTTTGCTGCCAGTTATGACAAATTTTCCTGTTTTTCTGACTTGGTGAAAACTTTATTTTCTACCCAATTATGTATTTCACAAACATTACGTTTAGGAAGTGTTTAATTGGGCATGTTTGTGAACCTAACCAGAATTGATTTTAAAAGGGATGTGCAGAGAAATAAAAAGCCCAATTAATAACTGGTAGATGTTACTATTGGAATACACTATTAATGAATTCATTCTGTTTATTCATTTCATTCATCTTTCCTAACCCTTGAAAACTTGATGTATTTTGGCAGTGTTCTACTTAAGAACAAAATTAAACTATAATTTTCTTAGTTAAGTACATGCAGTCATATTTTTGTAACCTTTTTAAAGTTTTAGTCTCATGAATAGTGTGTTCATACATATGTCCATATTTCAAGTGGCATAACCGCTTTCTATTAGTCAAACCTAGTATGATTAGTATTAACAGAAATAGTAACAATCATAGTATTGTACTTTTCATGGATTAATTTCTTATGAGTCTCAGTCATGTGTCACTCTGAGTCAGTCATAGTCTACCTGAAAGGAGAAGGAGCCATCCTTTATGCTCAGGCTGCCTAGGGATAAAGGGAGGCACTGATACAGCTCAACACACTTTTCTTGTGGCTTCATTCGTGTTCTCTCATGCTAAAAAAAACATGTACCTTCTGAAGCAGACTTTTTCAGAAATATTTAAATAGCTAATTATCAAAGCCATTACAGGATATGATTCAGTAATTAAAAAAATAACCATGGGTTTTCTTTTATTTCTAGTTCTAAAAAATAAAAATAAAAACTACCCCTTCCTAACGTTGAGAAAATATGGGCCTGTTGCATGCTTTTACCTTTATGCAACCATTTTGTTTCAGACCTAATTCACCGGAAAAAAAAAATTCTTTTTTGAGAAGATACGCTGAAGTACCTCTTACAGGCTTTACAGTCTAAATACGTTTGCTCCTACCTAAGATTTTCTCATTATGAGCTGCCCAGTAAATCTGTACGTCATTTGGGGAGGGGACCCTACTTATTTATTTATTATTTATTATTTATTTTTCTCCCCTGCTACTCTGAACTCAACTGCATGTACCCAGCCTAGCTTTCCAGGGTGAGCTTTCTCAGTGTTTCTGAGCCGACTTAGCCAGTTTGCTACGCTAGTCACATCGTCCTCTCGCCCAAGCGATGGGTTCGGGCGATCTGCTCAGAGAGGGGCTCTGCTGGGGAAGCGCCAGGTAGTGGAATGGCCGAGCTGAGCTGCGGAGCCCCCGGCGGGCTGCGTGCGGGAAGGAACCGGGCAGGGTGGCAGGCTGGCCCGGGCCTGGGAGCAGCATGCATGCGTGCGTGCACTGCGTCCTCTCGGCTGGGCTGAGGGAATATTGATTTTCCTTCACAGTTGTAAAAGCAGCGATCGGTGGTCATGCCATGCACACACGCATGCACACACGCACAGGACACAGCGAGTTCGCCAGACCTTCCGCTTCCCTGTCTGTGAAAAAATATCTGCCTTTATGCCCCATTGCTTAACGCATTTAACTTTCCAACTTCCAGTTTTCCATAAAGCCTTCGCCGACAGCCATTCCTTGAAAGTATCTATGTGATCTTTTAAGCGGAAGCAGGTTTTGAGAAAGTTCTCGCATCCATCGGGCTCCCCGGGCACGGATTAGCCAGCAAGCACATCTCCCGCTGCTCGCGGTGACAGAGCAAACGTCGGCGCCCAGGCTCCCCGCTCCCCTATCCAGAGCGTCCGACCGAGCAAACTTTCAGGGGGCGATTCCAAGAGAACAGAGAGACGTGGGAAGCACTTACCGGGAGGGCGAGGAGGGCGATCCCCGGTGCGCTGAGCTACAGCAGCCGTAATCCCATAGCCTGCGAGCCGGGGCTGGGAGCCTCCGCGCGCGCCCGGGGCGCACCGAGCGTCCAGGGCGCACCGAGCCCGCAGCCGCAGCCAAGCCGCCCGCTCCTTCTCTCCGCTCCGCTCCCGCGCGGCGCCCGGCACCCAGTCCTCCCTCGCACGCAGCCCACCTCCAAGTCTGAAGTTTAAAGCTTCACCTCGCAGTGGTTGAGGAACAGGGTGATGTCATAGATGGGCAGGACTTAGCCCCGCGCTGGCTGGTTCGGTGAGGTAACTGGATAATCAGACACAGGAGCCTCGCCAACGCTAGAGGGGGTCAGAGAAGCCCAAATGAGCCGCCTGGCCCGCCCAAGCCTGGATGCCGTTTGGTTTGTAGGCAGCTCTGGGGAATCTCAACATTTTCTAAAGTTTACTACTACAAGGTGGTGGGAGCATACTTACACAAGCACGGAAGAAAGATATTCATGAGGTTGTAATAGAAAAAAAACCACAGATTTCTTTTTATTTCTAAGCCATCTGTATTGAAGAGAGCTTCATCAAAATCAAATTATTTTTATTATTGACTAGTTACAACCATGTTACAAATGTGGAAAACGAGGGCTGGTAATCCCAATTGTAAATATTTATTTGACAGTTAGATAGAAAGCAGTTCAAATATTGATTTACTTGGGAGAAAGGAAACAGGAATGTTAATAAAAGATTTTTAAAACATGAAGTGAACAGGAGTCCTATTTTAGAGAGGGAAAAAACTTGCTTTCCGTATGCTTTGCACATAGAAAGGACGCTTCGTGTACTACCGCATGACTTCGTGTGCACGTCACATATCTCCGCTGTCTCTTTAGAATTCAGTGCAGAATCAGACCATTCATATGTAAGAGCCTGACCCCAGATTAAAGTTTTGAAGACTAGACAGAATATTTTACCTTCTGATGTTTTTGCTGCTCTGAAAATGGGTTCAGAGATGAACATCTTTAAAACCCTTGGAGACAGTCTTGCCTGGATTAGAATTATTTTAATTTAGGTACACGAACAAACATTGACAATTGCAAGACATTGAGATGATAAATTTCTCTGCCTAATTAACAGAATTACAGATTTTATTCTCAGGTACAGTTTTGTAGTCTGTTTTCTGCTATTTGGTCAACAATTGCTTTGAGCTTGTAAACTGTCCCTCAGAGTCAGTGAGTTTTAATCTTGCCGGGAAGAATTTTGTCTGTATATTTACCTGGAGGACTATTTAGTTTAATATCTCTATTTGCTTTTTTTTAAACAGATTCATGACTTTATCCTTTGTCAGTTCCTAAGGGTTTCTTTGAATGTTTGCTTCTGAAGGTCAATTATTGTCTTTCAAAGAAGATGATTTTCTCTTCATTAGCCTCATTTAATTTATTCATAGCCATTTGTTTTGAATTCCATTCCAAAAAAGTGGGTGTTATCAAAATAGAAGGTGAGCCCTTGATAAGAGAAGTGCCGACTCCTTATGATTGCACTGTTGCTGACTTCCAAGGATGGACCCATTAAAAGTAGGAGTGTCTATTGAAAAGCAAATTTCTTAGCTCTAAGTAGTTCAGGTTAAACTGGGATGCTGATGCTTGGGGTGGGGAGGAGTTGGAGAACAGGGAGGTAGGACTAGCAGATAATCTCTTAAGAAAGGGTGAATTCTTTCCTGTAACCGCAAAACAAACCCACGGATTAAATTATTTTATGAAATAATTCTTTCTTGAAGCCATTTGCAGATGGGAGCTGGGAGTTGGTTCTATTTAAAAAAGAAATTTTTGCCTGACCAAATTCCTGTGGGTTTCTGTCCATATTCATTCAGTTTTTGTCTCCATTCAGATGCCTGGAAGCCTTCAGCAGCAAAGATAAATGGCACTTTGGGTTACAGGTAGCTAAAGGAAAATACTCTGGCCTGGGAGCTCTGGCTTGGGGATAGCATTCCCCAGGCTGACCTCCTATTACCTGCTCTGCGCTTTGGTTTCATCATATGGGAAATAAAGGCAGCAAGAATTTCTTGAATGTCAATTATGTATTGTTGCCTTTTTGCTCATTCCTTTTAAGTTCACATTTATAATGTAGAAGAATGCAAGAAATTGTGAAAATGTAATATATTTTTGAGGTATTGATTTTGGAGGCAAACTCAGACATTTTGCCATATGCTGGCCATATAAACTCTAAGGCTTCATTCCCTCCCCTCCCCAAATGCCACCCCGTAACCTGCTCTTATCAAACAACAGGAACCTGAAATTCTGCTGGTTGGTGGCGAATTTATAGTAACATGTTCATTTTACAAAAGTTTGTACTACCTCTAGAAGAGTTAAGAGTACCTTGAATTACATCACTCTCCTTACCTATTAATGATTAGCTACAAAAAAGGGTTGGCTATCCTAGCTGAAGGAGAAGGGGGAAGTTTTCCTTGTGACATTCTCCAGGCTGTGGTGTGAAGGAGGCTCTAGTATTTCACAACAGGAATGTCTTAGCTTAGAACAGGATAGGAAGGTTTGGGGGGGGGGGGCAGTGTAGTCTAAGGGTTTTCTGGGCTTCCTTTTCGCTACATGACTGTAGACACATAGCTCAGAGCATGACTCAGATTAAATGCCCAATAAAATGGTAGTTTCCATTGTCGAAAAGGGGCTCCTGGACATGCTGAAAAATGGGTTTTAAAGAGTGGGAGAAGAGGACACAAAAGGAGGTAGGAGAGGGCCACTAGCAGATTTTTTTGTACTTTTCAAATTTCCCTTTGAAGTAGTTCTTTAACCAAGAAATGGGAGTCCTCTGAATGAATAGGAGACTTTCTTATAGAATTTTTTTCACCGTTGACTTCATGCATATCATGCCCTCATGTTCCCAGGATTTATAAACTCATTGAACTCTAGTAGATATTTTGGGTTGGAATGTATTTGTTGTTATCTTGCATTTTCCTGTGTTTTGTAAGTTAGCCTGCGAATCTAACATTGTATATGAGAAAAATGAGTTTCACATTGAAAACAGATAGCATGGAAATGAACTTCAATAACATCCCAGGTTTTTTTTTATTGAGTAGAAACTTTGAATGTACAATTCATGTGTTGACACCACGTGGGGTCCTAGTTGAACACCCCATTTTTAAAGCCCTGCATTGTTGAAACCTGCCTTATCAAAAGACTTAGTGTTTTTTCTGTGTTTGTGAGAAAATGTGAGATGTCCCTTCATGGAAAATAGGGGAGATTACATTTGGAATGAGGTTTTTGGGTTCTGCCATTTTCTTGTAGACTCAGGCAAAAAATAAACCACAAAACAAACACATAGCTCCCCACCCCCCATCCATCTCTTAGTAATTAACGCCCAGCTGAAAGGCGCTCTAACATGTGGTTACTTCGAGGGATAATTTAATCCAGGTCTTCTAACATGCCTATACTTAAACTATCTCACCTGTCCATTCATCATACACATATTCATCAACGACCCTTGTAAAAGAAACTTCTAGTGGGAACAGATGAGCCCAAACGAGTTCCAACTAGCATGTTTTAAGATTTAATCGTAGTTTATATTCAAGTTCATTTAACATTTCAAAACATTCTTGATGATTTTCTGTCCCTTCACAACCACTTCTGGGAATAAAATCTTTAAAATAAGAAAATAAAAAAAATCAGCTCAGTCTTTTGGTCTATTAAATCACTTGAGCTATTATCAGTTGAGACTATTTTGATTTTTGTCTGATCAACCATTGGAATCAATGTACTTAAATAATTGAGAAGTTCAAATATATGGAATAGTTTCAGGTATCACTTGGTAGAGTCACTGAAATATGTCAACGTGAAAACAGTTTTCTCTGGTTCTCTGTTCTGGCCTTTCCAATATTGGCAGACTCTTTACACTGTCCACAGTGGACCCTTGGCAACTCCTGGACTCCCAACTCTGTACCAGCAGCTGCACCTGTCACCTGTCCATTACACAGTGGTCCCGCAAAGGAAGGTCTCTCCCAAAATTCCTAGACAGCCTGGGCTCGTTTGTATTTATTTACTAAACTTGATCACATACTCATTCCTGAAGCTATTATATGAAATAGAGAGATGCGCTGTGGATGAAGTATGTCACTGTAGGAGCTGTGGGTAGTCAGCCTTGTTCACACATAGCTGAGAATGGAGATCCCAAAGGCAAGTGCCATTCTGTTACTTTGAGAAGGAAGTAAGCAATGCTGGAGGTTAGCTCATTTTCAAAGGATTTGGCATACTGAAACCTGGACATGTTTTATAAATTTATAAACTTGAAGCTACTCTTTTTCGCTTTTTTCTGTTTTTCTTTTCTTTAAGCCAGAGTTCCTGTTAAAGTTGCCAAAACATCTTTGAAGGATTTTCTATTTGTAGACCCTCTCAAGTCTAGCCCAGTTTTTTTTCTGTCAACAGGTAGTGAAGCATGTCAGAACGCATCAGTACTACATCTTAGCATGAGCCTATGCAATGCTAATAAAATATAGAGTGTGCACATTCAGCTCTCTAGAGTTCTGTGAAGTCAGGCCAGATGCTTAATGCACCAGTTAGGAACTATACCACATCTTTCTCAACAATTCCATGGGGTATGGGAGAAATAATTAGATTTTTAGCAGGTTACAGATGCCTTAGAATATTAAAAGGTTTTAAAATGCTATGTTAAACTGTTCTGCTGTTCTGATATTTATTATTAGTCAACATTTAAAATTCACCCTAAAAACAATAATATATCCTTTAAACTATGTTTCAAAAACATTCTTCGCCAGAGTGAGATCTGTTATTACAGGTCTTAAAACAGAAATAAAAGCAAAATCAGAGTGATTACTTCCTTGTGCTCCTGCCCACAGTCCATTACACCTTTTTTTCCCTCCCAGCACTCAAGTTAGGTGATTGCACTCTAGGATTTGGGGAGAAAGTCAGTGGAGGTGGGGGAAAATTCATACCCTGACGACAAGCACCTTCTTGCTCTCCCCAGGAAAAAATGGAGGCCTTGAGATTCAGAATAGATTTAATACCTTGTCCCGAATGGCAGAGAGCGGCAGGCAGCTAATGAAAAACGAAAGCCTGGTGGTCTCCATTTCCGTGCCTCTTTAGAGCCTCCTTGTGGATGGAGTGATGTTCCATCCAGCTGATGTGGGCTGTGCCCTTCACTTCTCTTCATTCTCCAATGCTCTGTCATCATCCATGCTTCCTTTTAAAATGTAAAAACAAAACAAAATAATACTTTAAAATGGAACTTTTAAAAACAGCAGAGACTTGGGGCAAGCTGAGCTAAAGTCTTCCTAGGAAAAGAGATTCAGCCCTCTGAGCCTCAGTTTTCTTCATTAAGAAGACAGGATCCACCTAAGTTTGCTATTAGGGACTTCAAGTGGAGTGGTAAGAATTGACTGTTAACCCTGAGAAGGCACACATCAAGACAGAGTTAAAATCTGTTGCTTTTTATCTTCTTCGTGGGTAGAATGGGGCCAGGATCTATAGAAGCAATCCAATCATGTTAAATTGAGCTATGGATTTTCACATTTTATCTTCAGGAATGAAACAATTTGAGAAATGCTTTGGTTTATTGTCCTGAATGCTCAGACCTGGAGATAACAGCCACTAAGGCTGGCTTTCACATGCAATTACAAATCAAAGGACAACTTCTTCATCTCTGGCCATGATTGGTATCTAACACAGCTTTGGGGGAATGGCTAACATTTAATAAGAGCACACCAATACATGTCTGATTATTGAGATGCGCACATACTAGATGTCATGCACGTGTATGGCTCTGAACCTAGTGATTCTATATAGCTAGCTACTGCTGTTTTAATCAAGACCAAAGTAATCCTCGCTTGTAAACCATCTTATTCTTCTTTCATTATTTCTGCAATACTGGGACTAATTTTAAGTATGCAGCTTACTTAGATTTTCTGATTTTTTTTTTCCTTTTCTGACATTGGCTCTCCAGTTCCCCTTGTTTGAGATTCTCTCTTTTTATAGATTATGACGTCCCTGAAGTCAAGATTCTTTATGTTAAATAAATGTATTGTTGAAAGCAGCAATTCTGAAATAGAAATAAAGACTATTTTCTACATCTATTTATAAATGACATGAAAACTGTCTAGAAGAAGCAGATTTTCACTACCGTAGTGTTATTTTGTTTCTAAAGGTATGAGTTGTTTTCAATATTTTTAAGGTTTAAGGTACATTCAACTGATTTAATTTCCATGAAGTTAATATTCTATAATACTGTCTTTTCCACATAAACATAAGCTAATGATTGGCATGTTTGCTATTGAGAATTTTTCTGTGTAATATAAATTTATTTGTTTTCTAAGCAGGATCCATGGCATATGCTATAAATTGACTAGCTTTGTATAGTTCATTTTAAAAGTCACAAGCCCTAAATATGAAAGCATTTTAGTCCTCTTTCACTAGTTGTTTGTATTTTCTTTTTTAACATTTAAAATATATTATTGCTACAAATTCACAAATACTTTGTGAGGATTCTGATGTATGTTTAAAAATTAAATTCTACCTTGACAAGTGTTAAGTGCACACACTGCCAACATTTATGTGTATTTTAATGATCGTTTATTTGTACTTAAAATTTTGTTTAAAAAACACAATTGAAAAATGTCAATTTTTAAGGTTATTAGTTTTCACTTGGGAGAAATCCGAGGAGCTATCTGATGTTGTTTTAATCCTCATGTTCATGTAGAGGATGCAATACTCCATCACTTCACTTACTTTGGATGCAGTTCTTTGTTTCCATCAGTGGCCCTGGGCGCAGGCATCACTGTGAGTGCTTACATGTAATTCTGTCCTCTTCTTTTTCCCCAGGGCAAGTCAGAAATAAGCTTACAGATCATATCTTATTGACTAAGAACAAAACTTGGTAGGCTTACTAAAGAAGAGCACAGGCCAACTACAATACAAAGGCTAGACTTTTGCTACTCCAAATCGGAGGTTGACAGTGCATAGATTTAAAACATTTATGTGAGTTTTATTTTATCTAGAATTTTAAGTACTATAAAATTTAATGACATCACCTATATTTATATACTGTAAGGGAGTAAAAGTATTGCTACTATTTTGTTACTGTTGTTGTTACTGTTTTCTTTAAGGAAACTTTCCTATCTTTTATTTGGAGAGTTAAAAAAGTTATCCTGATTCTTATAAGCTACAGGAGGGTTGTCTAAAAAAGTAGAACTGGCATTCTGATAGAAATACGTACTTTTCTGAAAGAAAGTAGAAATAAACCATTTAAAATGTTAAATTCTTTTAATTCATCTTCATCTATTATCTTCTTGGCTATTTTTACTCTAGTTTTTTTTTTTTCTATAAGGACAAAAGATTATCTGATATTTAGGCATTGTTGTAGTCAACTTACTCTGTTGCTGTGCAGAAAGAACCCAATCTAAAGCAGCTTGTGGAGGAATGGGTTTATTAGGCTTAAGGACTCGAGGGGAGACTCCATCCTGGCAGGGAAAATGATGACATGAGCAGAGGGGTGGACATCACCTCCGCCACAGCACTGCAAACAATGGCAGGAAGGTGTACCAAACACTGGCAAGGGGAAGCTGGTTTATGATCCCCATAAACCCGCCCCCAACAACACAGCTCCAATGAGGTTCTAATTCCAAAACTGCCTTCAGCTGGGGATCAAGCATTCAGAAAATATTCATTTGTTTGTGGGGGACACCTGGATCAAACTATGACAGTCCACCCCTGGCCCCCACAAACTATTAATCATACATGATGTAAATACAATGTTTTCAGCTCAACTCCTAAGTCCCCACAGCTTTCAACTGAGCCATAATACCCAAAAATAAACCCATAATGGCACAGAACATTCACACTGCAAAACATGAGACATGGCAAAAACAGATAGAATCAATACAAGATTCAAAACAAGCAGGGCACCATTAATATCTAACTCCAAGTTCAATGATTCTAACCAATAAAAAGTCTCTTGGAGATTTGGTTCCGCCCCTCCAGCTCTGCTACTCACAGTCGGGGAAAACTTTATCCAGTGCTGGTAGCTTGCCTTGGCAGCCATCCATAGTCCTGGAATTCATTGGGTCACCATTGCAACCCAGAGTTCATCCTCATGGTTCCATTGGCCTTCATGCAGGCAATTTAGCACTCCTGCTTCACATTGCCAGTGACCATTTTTCAGAAGCAAACTGTGTTGCAAATCCAATGACCCTCTCTTTGTAACCAATCTCCATTCCACAGAACCAGGTGGGCTACCAACTTGTTATTCCAGGGGAGAAACAAAGCATTTAGTCCCCTTACTTCAAAGAATCTGCATTCTTCCTGTTGTTCCAATGCAGATCACCTGGCCCAATCTCAATGTTTGTAATCTCTCAAACAATTGAAAGTGAATGTGCAGCAGTTTCAGCCCAAAGATCTTTCTTTCTGTGCCATCTCCATCTGCTCACACCAGTCCATCTTTATGTAAAGCAGCCCTGCATAGGTTCCCAGGGCACAGGCAAGCAGAACGCAGCAAGCCTTCCACGCAAACTGCTTCTGGCACAGTCCTGACAAAGTTCTTTCTCACCCTTGTAAGCCAAACCTCACAGTCCATAGTTATTACTGCATTCAGGTCTTTTAATTCTGAACAGAATGCTCCAAGAAGCTGTACTTATAGCACTGCAAGGTGTCTCTCAGGAGGAGGTTTCAAATCCTTCCACATTCCTCCTGAAGATCACTTCCAAAAGGCCAAGCCACCAGATCAGGGTTCTAGCAGCAACAGATGACCCCACTCCTGGTACCAAACTGTTGTAGTCAACTTACTCTGTTGCTGTGCAGAAAGAACCCAAACAAAAGAGGCTTGTGGAGGAATGGGTTTCTTAGGCTTGATTTTATCACTATTTGAATTTTGAATGAACCTAACTTTATCATAAAAGATAATATATTTGAGAAAAATAAGTGTTTAGCTAATCATAATCCAGTTTAATAGCAAAAAGTGTACACTGAGCCGGGCATGTGTTATGTGCGTAGTATGCATGCCTGTGAGTATGTGTGTTCATTGTGTGGGAGCACATGCATGGATGTCAACGTGTCTTCCTCCCCACCGTAATTATTTTTGAGACAGGTTCTCTTACTTAATCTGGAACTCACCAATTAGGCAAGGCAGCAGGCTCCAGGGATTCTCCTATTTATGTTTAACAAGTTTTAAGTACACACATTTCCAAAATTTATTTATACTTTAATGAGTTTTTATTCAACCTTATAATTTTGTTTGAAAAATATAGAACTGAAATGAGCCACTTTTTTGTTTATTTGTTTGTTTTTCTAGGTAGGGTCTGGCTCTAGCCCCGATGACATGAATTTCGCTATGTAGTCTCAGGGTGGCCTTGAACTCATGGCCGTTCTTCTACCTCTGCCTCTGAGTACTGGGACTAACAAAATTCACCACAACATCCAGCTGAAATGTGTCACTTTTTAAACGATAGAAGCACTAAGATTACAGATCACGTCGCTGCCCCTGTATTTTATATGGAAGCCAGGGATCCACCCTTGTGTTTGTAGGGCAAGTGCTAAACCAACTAACTGAGCCATGTCCTAAGGCTTGGGTTTTTTTTTAATGTACTTTATTTAAATTACCAACATTCTGTATGCTCAGATTGACTTTAGTACATCTTAAGTTTCTATAGTACCTAGAAATAGGTAGTCAAAGTAATTTCTTGGTTATAGAGTATTCCAAAAAGACAAAAAAAAAAAAAGAGGGTGTATAAAAAAGAAGACAGAACAGACACTATGGAAGCCCTTTGAGTGCTTAAGTTTTTCAATTTTTTTTTTACTTAAGGCATTTTTATATGTTATTTATTTATTTGCAAGCAGAGAGATAAAGAGAAGAGAGACAGAAAGAATGGACACACCAGGGTCTCTAGCCACTGCAAAAATCCATGCACCACCTTGTGCATCTGGCTTAACAATTATATTGGGGAATTTAACCCAGGTCAGTAGGCTTTGCAAGCAAGCACCTTAACCATTGAGCAATCTCTCCAGCACCTACTTACAGCATTTTATGATACAATTATTCTTGTTGATTAGCCCTTTGAGTTTGATGCCTGACTCTCCCGGACCTGCTGTGCACAACAAGCTTCTGGCATGAATCTGGTTACTTTGTTGCATTCCTCACTCTCTAGAGACTCTACAAACCAGCCTTCTAAAGTTGTTCTACCCACTAAGACCTATATTATAGGCTAGTTAAATAGACTATCAGAGAATCCCAAAAGTAAAGACCAAGAAATTCGTTCTTGGTCTATGGTGGTGAAGGCCATCCACTCGGGAACCAGTGCATTCAGACAGCTCAGGCACATTTGAAACGGGACTGAAAGCAGCACAGAAGGGAAAGCTTGCTTTGAAGAGATAGGATAGAGAAAATCAAAGAAGCAAGATGGCAAACAATATGCCTGCCAATTTGAGGTAAGAATAGCCCTGGTTGGTAGATCTTGGTCTCTTTACCAGTTACTCTGGTGGCAAGTGTAAGCAAGGAACACGAAAGGAATTTCCCAAGAATATCCACAATGTACGTTCTCTTCACCTATCCTGGGTGTAATCTGGGGGGACGACAGAAGAGATTGCTGGATTATAGAGGTCAATGATAAGGATAAAGAAAGTTCATAGATTTGGGTAAAATAATGCCAGTACAATGAGATGAGCTCTCTGGTAATGTTGCTAGCATAGCAAGAGTGGTAGGCAGCTACGTGTAGACTAAAATAGCAAGAGCTGATTGCAGAGGAAGGCTTAGGGTACACAAACATGGAGATAGATTATTAGTTGGAGGTCTTCGCTAATATGTCCTAACTCAGTGCAGTCCCTTCTCAGGCCTTTGACTCTCCAAAAGCTGCCAGTTTCCAGTTTCCAGGAGATGCCCTGGGATTCCTCATATAATCAAGAGTTCTTCATCTAGTGATGTATACTATGCCTCTGCTGAGAAAGGGTCTCCTCTGTATGCCAGAGAGACATTTGCTTTAGGAGCTGACCCTTGCCAAGAAAGCCGTAATTACGTCTTGGCTATAAAAGCAGAGTATGTGCAGAAAGCCAGGTGTCACAGCCAAGTCACCTGCTGGCCCTGGAGTGGGGGGCAGGTTTTAGAGGTTTCTGGTTTGCATCCAGATTAACATCTAATCTAACATTTCAGAGTCAGTGGAGACAACAGGGCCATCAAGATACAAAACCAGAACAAAGGCATAGGTCTTAGAACAAGGGATAAAAAAATGTTATGACAATAAAGGTAGCAAAGAGTCCATGAAATAAAACATTTAGAACAAAGTTGTATGAGTTGGGATATGTCATCTGCAGCATGCACCAGAATTCCAGTATGTTTCTCTTCACACTTGGCTCTTCCAAACTTCATTTCTTCCTTTGATTTTACTTTTTGAAGATCATCCTTTATTAGTAGAAAAACATGATTTTTTTAAACTCATTATTTAAAGAAAACTAATTGTCTTACTAGTCGTAAGGATAAGTTTTTGGTGGAATATGCCCGCATTGTGTTTTTTTTCCCCCTTCAATATCTCTAATATAAGATGTTTACATATCCATTTTAAAAAGTTGGGGGGAATCCGAGGTAAGGTCTCTCTCTAACCCACTCTGACCTGAAATTCACTATGTAGTCTCAGGCTGGCCTGGAATTCCCAGTGATCCTCTTAACCTCTGCCTCCCAAGTGCTGGGATTAAAAGTATGCCCCACTACACCCTGAAGAATTAAGTATTTTTAAAGGGGAAAAAAAGGAAGAAAACAGAAGAAGAAGAAGAAAAAAGAAGCTTTTAAGAGAGAAGGCATGGACTGGAGAGATGGCTCAGCGGTTAAGGCACTTGCCTCCAGTGCCTAAGACTCCTGGTTCAATACCCCAGTACCCATATAAACCAGACCCACAAGGTGGTGGCCCTGGTGCTCTCTCTCTCTCTCTCTCTCCTCTCTCTCTCTGTCTCTCTTTCTCTCTCTCTCTGTATCTGACTGCTTGAAAATGAATAAATAAAAATTTAAAAAAAGAGAAGGCATAATGTTTTAAATGGTTAATTATGCTATCAAGAGCCATATGTATTTCTTTTTTACAGAGAGAGAGAGAGAGAGAGAGAGAGAGAGAGAGAGAGAGAGAGAGAGAGAGAATTGGCCACTGCTACTTACCTTTGACTTTTTGCACTTGACTTTGTATACAATGCGTAGTAGACACAAAACTGTTAAATAACATTATTGCTTAAACATCTATTCTTGTGATCAGGAGTTGACTTTTATTGATCCTAATAAGAGAAAAAATAAATATAATCTGAATTTCTATACTCCAGGGGATTTTTATAATTTATCCTTGTATACAAACATAATACTTAGGGAAGTAATTGATGGTTTTAAAAATTTATTTATTTATTTATTTACAAGGAGAGAGAGGGAGAGAGAGAATATGAAAGAGAGAGAGGAAATGGGCACATCAGGGCCTCTTGCCACAATAGACGAACTCTAGAGGCACATGCCACTTTGTGCATCTGGCTTAAGGTGGGTACTGGGGAATCCCACCTGGGCTGCCAGGCTTTGCTAACAAGCACCTGCTGAGTCATCACTCCAGATCTTGATTTAAATTTTTTTTTATATTTAAGAAAATTGTGAGTTTGTCTTCATGTTATGAAATATATTTGTGTATCATCACTTGATAAAATCTAGTTGAATCTTTGC
This sequence comes from Zapus hudsonius, assembly GCA_004024765.1. Lineage (NCBI taxonomy): Eukaryota > Metazoa > Chordata > Mammalia > Rodentia > Dipodidae > Zapus > Zapus hudsonius. Next base: position 321 of record PVHP010002257.1, on the reverse strand, counting down.
TCTCAGACAAGGAGATTTATTAAGACATTTTTTTGCTTTAGATTTTTTTTAACTACAAATAGGATAAAGTAATGAAGTTGAGGTTTCCTTAGTTCTCTTTCTCATCCACCTTCCTGTTTCTTCAGAGGCATCAGCTGTCACGCATTTGGTGGTCTGTTTTGATATTTGTTTAATGAAAATTAGGGTCAGTGGTTGAACCTTTGAAAACTTAAAATGAGGTTGATTTTAGTTACTGTGAAAGTTGATTTCTCACTTCTGCAAAAGTCCAGCTAAGTAGTCCAAGATCCCTGTTAACTTGTCCACAGTCAGTGATCCACACTT
>PVHP010002256.1:63265-92749 GCA_004024765.1 Zapus hudsonius | reverse complement strand
AGAGAGAGAGAGAGAGAGAGAGAGAGAGAGAGAGAGAGCACCAGGGCCACCACCTTGTGGGTCTGGCATATGTGGGTACTGGGGAATTGAACCCAGGTCCTTAGGCACTGGAGGCAAGTGCCTTAACTGCTGAGCCATCTCTCCAGCCCCGAGAAGGCCATTTTTCTTCCTAAAGCAAATAACAAAGTTTTGTTTTTTTTTTTTTTTACCATTTCAAAACTCAGAAGAAAAAAATCCTTAATATTGTATGGAAAAATAATCTTTAAAATGTCACAATGCATTCTAGCTCCACCACCACCCCCTCCTGGCCAGTAAGACACAGATTAGACACTTGATCTGAGCTTGACCAACAGATTATCTCCCAAGAGAAGCCAAAAGGGGAACCAACTGTCATGAGGAAACTCTGAATGATTATTACCTCTATAAATCTAGGATGTGTTTCTTTTTTGTTTTGTGGTTGTGAGTGTGGTTGGTGTGTGTGTGTGTGTGTGTGTGTGTGTGTGTGTGTGTGTGTGTGTGTGTGTGTGTGTGTACAGTGCTGGGAATGGAAACCAGGGCCCTGGGCATATTCAGCAGTCTTCTACCGCTGAGTCATACTCCAGTCCATATATTTAGCCTTCTCTGCCTGTGACGCACTCCCCAGAGTTGAAAGCCTATTTCCCCCAAAAGCTCATCTCTAAATCAGCCACTTTTTAAATGTTCTTAAGTCTCTTTGACCATGCATCCCTCTTTTTTAACCCCTCCCATACTCCTGCACTCGCCTTATTCAGCCCTGGATTTGTGTCTTATAAGGGCTTACTTTGATCAAATGGATCTTATTGGTCAACTAGTGTTTTTCATTGGTGTTAAGATTCTAAAAAGCTTTGTTGGTTCAATGATACAAAGTGTCGGGATTTTCCAAAATACAAGTGTTCTGCGGGATATCATGACCTCTTATAACCACTAAACACATCCATGCATGCTTGGGCGGGAGTCTTAAATAGACCCTGGGGAAGTAACCAGGTATATTTCATCTCTAAAAGCTCAATTTTGTTTTAAACATTAAATCTCTATGCCTTTCACAGGATCTTCAAAATGTACACTGGAAAAACTAAGAAAATTTCACCCAAATTTCACTAGTACAGGTTGTATAAACAGACTCACACCATCAAACTAACACCCAGCAAATCAGGATGCCAAGTGATCCCAGCGTACTAATGCTGATGGTGAGATAGGAGGCAGGTGCAGGAGTGTGGAGAATTTCCAGGAAGCTTGTAGCAAGCTCAGCAAAGAACAGCAGAGCAAAAATCCAGAGTGAGAAGCCCTAACTCAAATGAGGTGGACCTGGTAGGACCAACCCGAAAGCTGTACTCTGACACATATGCCTACGCTCACTCACATACACACAAAGAAAAATATTTTTAAAACTCACAGAGGCAAGCAAAGCTTTCCAAAGAGCTGGGTCCAGTCTCTTAAAGTTTGGAGACAGACACCAAGAACAACAGGAAGCAGAACGTAGCCACTAAGTTCACTTGAAGCCTCCTCCTGTTAAGACAGTGTAGACAGATAGTCACTGATAATCACGTGTTCGTGAGCTGTGAAGGATAGCCACATCGATCTGTTGTAGCACTAGCTCAGCGTGTTCATACAAACACAGAATCACACAACAACTTATCCTGTCCTTCCCCTCTGAGCACTCAATCAGGTGAGGACTCACCCAAACCACTATTTGTGGGAAGGTTTTATCTGTTTCATTTATTTACTTCTTAAGTGTTTTCGCATTAGGGATTGAACATGGGGGTCTACTGAACTCTACCCCCCAAGCCCCTGGTGGAAGGCTTTAAGCACATCCAGGCAGTAAAAGTGGATGGCATTGTGGGAGGCAGGAGGGGACAGGAAATATCATGATGCTAATTATACACTGTCTCCAGGCTTAAGAGGTTGACGGGTAAGGATGATGGTACCAAGGAAATCAGAAATCTTATAATAGCTTCATTGTCATCCCTAAACCTTCCTGGTTTCCAGAGAATAAACTAACCCTGTCTTACAGTACAGTGTTCATTACGGCTACTGTCACCAGTGAAAGGACGAGGAGAATCTAATCTCGCAAAAATTTATCAAATGCTTGGAATTTTCCTCCCAATCAGTTCCAGTTTCTATTAATGCTTGCCCAAAACTGTACTCATTAAAACAAAGTGCATTGCATGAGAGCCTGCCCCCACAAATAAAAAAAATTAAGCTGATAACCTATCATAAAACTGCATGCAGAGTGTGGGTCCACGTTGTCTCTAAAAAGCCCACATGCATGTCCATGGAGAGGTGCAGAAAGATTCAGAGGTGTGCTCTGAATTCAGAGGCAGGTCTGAAGGTCATGGGGTGGGGGGATGCTCTCGAAGATGACTGTGGGGTGCAAGTCTTTTGCTCTTTCCCTCAGCCATGAAGTTAGCAGCTCGCTCCATGGAGCCGTCTCAGCACGGCCCAAAGCAAGTATCGTGAACTGGAACCACTGAATCTATGAGCCCGAATACACTTTTTATTAAACACGTGGCTTTCTCAAGTACTTGTTATGGTGACCGACAAGGTGTGGAAGCAATGTTTAAAGGGCCACTGACCATAGCAGGCACTTTGCATGAGGCATGCTCAGCACTATGGACTCCAGTCCATAGCCTTCCCCCTCAGTACCGGTGACGCAGAGCCTCAACTCCTCCCGGAGGCATCAGAGGCACTATGTGCACACCAATGTATATTCTGCAGCTTCATTTTAGCTACCTACATTCCAAGTTTAATGGGAGAAATTTTATGGGAGAATTTCTGGTTTTATTTTTTAAGTTTATATCAGTGTTTAACCCTGTCTGAAACTAAGAACACATAAATATCCTCAGTATAAGGAAACACCATCCTCTTCCAGAAGGAAATAGAAAGGCATTGAAAGGACATGATCTTCCTAAGCTATGGATAAACTTGAAACAAGAAGCCAGTGTTCTAAATCCATGAACGATAGTCAATTCACCTCTATAGTACCCAGGACACTGGTACTGGCCAGTAATCAGTGCTCACTGATCCTTATACATGCAAACATACTTTCTGGAACCATCCTTTCACTTATGCAGATTACAAAGTTAACACTGCCTTTTTTTTCCACAAAAACAAAAAAATAATTTTTTTTTTGGTTTTATTTTACCATCTTGAAAACTAGCATTTAAAATGTATGTTTTCTAATGAGTACATAAAGTCCTAGGGCTAAGCAAGTACTTACATATTAATACAGGAGCTCTGATAAAACATTTCACAAATCTCACATCCCATTTATAATTTATAAAGCAGTCAATTCATTAGGGGAAAATGTTGGTAATGACAATATGGAACAATTTGCCTTGGAAATAATATCCGTGCTTACAGAAAATTCATAACTTTCTTCACTAACAACTAAGTGATAGAACTATGTAAGATTAAGAGTGTTTAATAGTTCTACACTAAAGAAAAACTCTGGAGGGTCACATAGCTGTGAACAATGCTTTGTTCTGTCTTTGAACAACTGACTCTATGTCCTCTATGCCAAAGATTTTTGTAACTAGGAATTGTGAACATATTTGTGCGTATATATCACAAGTTATCATTACCCTATTTCCTGGTAGAAAGTTCAGTAGTAGCTAAATGTCAGCCTTTTCAATTTATATATAAACATATGGTGCTTACCTACAAAATAAAACAACAGATATTGTTAGTGAACTCAAAATACAAAATACCCACCTTTTTCACTAAAACAGGGCCCCCTTTTGTTCAAGCTACATGCTCAGGCAGGTCTCAAACTTCCTATTCTCCTGCCTCCCCTCCTCAGGCTGCTTAAGTTATAGGTATGTACAGCCCTGAGAACTGAATTCTGGGACTTTGAGCGTACTAGGCAGGCAATCTATCCACCAGCCCAATCCCCAGCAGAAAACCTGAATGTTTAAGACATGATTTACACACAAGAGGACTGGGAACTAACTTGACTTAGAGGTCAACTGTAATTAACCTTTGGTAACAGGCTGTTATAGCCTTATTCACTTTGCAGATGACAAAAAAAAAAAAAAAAAAAAAAAAGGAAGCTGTGGCTTTCCTTTAAGACTCTGTAGAAGCCAAGCACAGTGGTACAAGTTCACAATCCTAGCACTTGGGAGCCTGAGGCTAGAGAATTGTAGTTTAAACTGACCTTGTAAAAATGAAAACCTGTCTCAAAACTGAAGATTAAAGGTCATTGGGAAACTGACAATACTAATGGGATTAAGCATTTTATGGGAGAGGGGAGCTCCAAGTATCCAGAATTCAAATTAAGATGGTATTTGACTTTTCCTCATTTGGGCCATTTGCTATATTCAAGAAATATAAAGTCATGAGTCCACCTTATCAAAAGGAAACATTCTTGATTTTTCACTAAGTGTAGGCTGACGAGATGACCTTTGACATCTTGACAAGGATAACACAGTGGAGAGGGGTTTCTCCAACCACTCGGGGTTTGAGGCCAGTCCATCGTGCCTGTGATGGGAGTGAGGAATGACTGGGCTCTCCTGCATAGAAAGCAAGATGGCATCTATTTCAGAATGTGAATGACTTTTTACCTGGAGCTTGACAGACACACCTATGCAACCTGAAAATGATGTGATGCCAACATGACAAACCTCTGGAGACGTTTGCAGATTAGACACTGAAAGTATCTGCCCAAAGGAAAGGCAAGTGCCCTTGCAGAGGCAAGTACTTAAAGCCAAAAAGATACAACCGTTCAAGCTGAGCGTGGTGGCGCACGCCTTTAATCCCAGCACTCAGGAGGCAGAGGTAGGAAGATCACCGTGAGTTCAAGGCCACCCTGAGACTACATAGTGAATTCCAGGTCAGCCTGGGCTAGAGTGAGACCCTACCTCGAAAAAAAAAAAAAAAGATACAACCATTCAAAGGTAGACCACAGCGGTCACTTGGTTCTGTCTACCTACAAGTGCAAAGATCTCCAAGTGAACTTGGAGGTATGCCGGCTAGGGTATGGGAAGTCCATTATCCAGAAACTGTAGGAACACTAGAGAGTAGCCAAGCAGAAAATAAACACTTACCTGTGCATTATACCTCTCTAAAAACACAAGTTTTACATTCATGGCATGAGTTTTTCTCATTCCGAAATGCCCATGAAAAACATGTTTTTGGGCTTTTACAACAGAAAATTTAATTAGCTAGCAAAGTGGACTTTTACAATGGAAAAATCTAACATAAAACTCCCACAGTAGCATCTTAAGGTATTTTATCTAGGTACTAATTAACCAAATTAACTGAAGCATTTTAACAACTGGCGCCACCCTTTCTTATAGCAGGCAAAACAAAGCAGGACCCTGATCTCATCACTATTAATGTCAACAGTGCTTTGGGATAAGAACGCATTTTTTTTTAAAAAAATATTTTATTTATTCATTTTCAAGCAGAGAGAGAGAGAGAGAGAGAGAGAGAGAGAGAGAGAGAGAGAGAGAGAGAGAGAGAGAGAGAGAGAGCGCGCACCAGGGCCACCACCTTGTGGATCTGGCTTATGTGGGTCCTGGAGAATTGAACCCGAGGCCCTAGGCACTGGAGGCAAGTACCTTAACCGCTGAGCCATCTCTCCAGCCCAAGAACACATTTTTAAAGGTATATATGAAAACTCTTTGGCTGTTGTATATTTTGAGGAGTAAAAACAAGCCAACTTGTCTTAACTGTAAAGATTCTCCCAGGATTTCCTTTAAGTGTATGTTTAGAAATATAATTTCACCTCTCTACTTATAGTCACTTCCTCCATAAAGATGTAGACATAAAGAACGATATTGACTAGTCAAGAAAGATTGCCACACAGGAAACTAATAACAGGAAATGCAGCTTACAGCTGCTAGCAGAGTGCACTCAAGAAAACACGAGGTTAATGAGACCTTATTGAGAAACCAGCCTTTTTGATGGAATGGCTAGGAAGTGTGTCAGAAAAAAGAGAACAAAATGTCAGCCTCAATGCTTACAGCACATCTTGACCGCACTATGGATGGATCGCCATGCGTTCTGAAAATTAAATACTAATCCACCACAAAAACACATTAGTGACAAAATAAACATTCACCACAAAAATAATATTAAGCTAAAAGTCGTTTCAGATTAAAATAGTTATTAAATGAGCATACATGTTTTGCTTGAGTCAATATGTGTTGTCGATATTATAAAAATGTCCATCACCAAGTCATGTGAAAAGAGAATCTTCAGAGAAGCCTTGGACACATGTTCTTAACTGGCCTGACTGTAAACAGGAGGCCTACTCAGAATCTCAACCACTCCCAGAATGGCTTCGTTCACGGAGCCCTTCTTCCAAAACTCATTAGTGAGCATAAGCACACAGAGGTATGCGTGTTCATCATGTACTCTGACAAGTTAAATTAAAATTTCTCCATGGTTTTTAAAGCAGTATTGGCACTATCACTTAAAGAAAAAGATCATGGTGGGAAGAACAGAAGTCAGCAGTTACAGCTGGACATTGAGCTATCGCTGTTTCATCAAGAAAGCTGTTCAAAAGATTCTCTGCCCCAGCCTTGTGTCCTCAGAAGCATGAGGTATGAGTGACTGTGGCATGATTTAGCTGGTAAGGCACAACTAGTTAACCATCAGGCACCTGCTGCAAGGTTCTACGTCCAACAAAACATAATGGAGTTTTGTAGGTTGGAGAGCTACAGAGAGGTGGGCTTTGGAGTTTGCCCTGCACTCTGCTCCATGGGGCAATGCATACACATACACACTGCCTCTCGCCTCTCCTGCCAACCTGCTGTGTGTGCAGAAAACAGAAAAGGGACTTTAGAAACCTCCTCCAAAGAATTCCATTAGATCGTGCTGAGCCCGCCACTGAGCACTGAAGGTGAGGTCTCAATTCTCCCAACCACAGTCCTGATTACAACGGGAATGATACTCCCTGTTGCAAGGACCCCACGTTAGATTCAGTGGGCTAGGACAGCAGTCCCTTCTGTGTTATTAAATCAGTACTGCATTCTGTAATGAAATACCCGAGGTAATCAACTTTTTTTTAAAGGCCTGGTTTACTCTGACTCGTGGTTTTGGAGGTTTCAGCCAATGCACTGGGAGAAGTGATGGTTCCTGGCATGTGGACCAGGCAGAACTCGCCATGCGAGCCAGCGAGCACTGGAGCACACCCCCAGTGATTTAACTTCCTCACCATGGCTGGCAACCAAGTCCTTGATATTGGACTTGGAAGACATTCAAAAGTGAAGCTAGGGTTGGAGAGAGATGGCTTAGAAGCTAAGGTGCTTTCCTGCAATGCCTAAGGACCTGAGGCCTTGGCATGTCCGTTTTCATTCTCTCTCTCTCTCTCTCTCTCTCTCTCTCTCTCTCTCTCTCTCTCTCTCTCTCTCTCCCTCCCTCCCTCCCTCCCTCCCTCTCCCTCTCTCCTCTTGCAAATAAATTTTAGAAAACTATAGCAAATGACAGATTGTCCTTGAAGGTAAGATATCTTAATGGTATACAATTTTAAATACTTTTGTTATGAATCAAAACATTAATCACATCCAACTCCTTGTATGACACCTGACTTCTCTCCCAACTCTAGTTCCCTCATGTCCATTGCCCAACTCTTAAGGTTTTTATTCAAATAATATTGAACATGAAAGAGTAGCTGATACACATAATTACATGGACAGTGAACATTATCTATCATACCCAAGGAAAAATGGTAATGAGGTCATGGAATACCAAAGAGACACTAAGGACATTCATATTCAAATCTAAACCCACCACATGTTTTCATTCAAACCCAGGGCCTCATGTGTGCTAAGCACACCTCCCTTGTACAAAGTAAACTATCCCCAGGGCCTCATGTGTAACAAACACACCCCCTTTGTACTAAGTGATCCTAAAAGAAGGTGTTATGCAGCTGACGAGAATTTATAAACAAGGAGCCAGGGAGTGACTATAATCTCCATCTGAAGATCATGTCAGACACTGCTGAGCCAGCAAAGAGAGCAGCCCATCATCTGCCAAAGACGGAAAGGCAGCATCCCGGGTGAAGCTGTAAGGGTCAGCACGGGGAAACTGTGCACATACACCATCATGCGACGGAATCATCATGGCTTGGGGAAGAGCAAACCCCAGCACAAGAAAGCTCTCAAAGAACATGAGGCATGGTTTTTATGTGAAAGCTTTTTTAAATTGTGAGAGAAATATTCACAAAGTAAATTTGTAATGCTTAAATATAATACTGCATTTTAAGTGATCTTAATGTTCTTTTTTTAAGGGGGAGCTCGGGGAGATAGTTTAATGGTTAAAAGCACTTGTTTGCAAAGCCTGCTGGTCCAAGTTCAATTCCCCAGTACTCACATAAAGCCAGATACATAAAGTGGTTCATGCATCTGGTAATCATTTGTAAAAGAAAGAGGCCCTGTGTCCCCATTCTCATTCCCGCTCTTCTTCCCTCTCCCCCTCTCTCTCCTCCCTCACTCATAAATAATACCCCTGCCAGTGGAATGGTACCCCCTAAAGTTATGGTGGGTCTACAAACCTCAATTAATCTAATCTAAAATCTACCTCAGACATGCCCATAAATTTGCTTCATTGTGATTCTAAATCCCATCAAGTTGACACAATCAACCACCACAATAATATGTATTTTGGTAACAGAATTAAGAACATAAATGACCCCATGATTTATTTCCTAAAGGAGTCACTTAATATTTTCTACCATTTCTAACATAGGGGAAGGGGGTGCATTATAGTATACTCTGAAATTCCAAATTACAGAGATCTAAAATACCCTCTGCACTTAATGCCAAGAATTAAGACTATATTACAGTCCTGGCTTAGAAAGAATTCAAAATGTTGACCTCAACACTGTTTCCTAATTGCCTTGCCTGGGGTAATGGCCTGACAGTGTGAAGGCATTCATTTTGGAGTTTGGCTAGACTGAGGATTCACATATTACAGTGACATTAACATCATAAGTTATGTTCTTTGCATTTATCTTTTAATAGCTAATTATACAATACTATGCTATAATACATCTTATAACTAACATTACAGATTAATGCCATGGATACTAGAAGAATTCAGGTCCTTTCTTTTCATGTTTGCCTATTCAAATAAGAGGTAGTTTATGTCATCAAAGATTTTCACTTCAGGACACTAAATAGAGGAAAACACAAAGTATTATTATGAAGAGAGGTAATTGGATCTAATGGTTAAAAAAACCACTGCTTTCAACAACAAAGAGCAGAGGTTCCTTAGGATCTTAATGGTGTTAATTAACCCTTCCTACATTCTCATCCCAAATTCAGAGTTTCATTAATATAGGTACCTTTTCTTCTGAGACACTGGACAGGCAGGCCATCATCATGAGACATTTGCCCATAAATCCTTACATACTGTCTGCACCTCTGAACACACAGGACAGCATGATGGTGTCCCTACTACAACAGGAGGCTGAGAAATCTAGTGTTTTACAGTTCAGTCACTTGATTCCACAAGGTACCACCACTGAGAAGGTGGCTAGTCACAGTCAAAGTCATCAGAAAAGGTCCTGAGGGGCTGGAGAGATGGCTCAGTGATTAAAGTGCTTGCCTGCAAAGCAGAAGGACCCGAGTCCGATTCCCCAGTACCCACATGAAGCCAGATGCACAAGGTGGCGCATGTGTCTGGAGTTTGAAGTGGCTGGAGGCCCTGGTGTTCCCATTCTCTCTGTGTGCCTACCTCTTTCTTTCTCTCTCACTCACTCTCAAATAATAAGCAGATAAATAAACAATATAATTTTTAAAAAAAGGTCCTGAGGCCTCGCTGAAGCCAATCACTGAGCTCAGATGCAAAGAGAAGGAGTGACGCCCACTTGCCTTCAGACATTATTGGGATCTACTAATCTCTGACCCCATGAGTGAGGTTTTTGTACCAGTCCCGATCTTTAGACTTTAGGAACCACAGGCTGAAGTCTTAAATTCTTCCCTACTTTACCTCAGGAAAAAATAACAAGACCAGAGAACCATGCTGAAATTCAAGTTTAGAATGAGAAACTCTTTCAAAATGTATCAGCTACTGAGGAGAAGCACAGAACCATCTGCCAGGCTCACTCTCATGCACTGTGTGCCTCTAACATGTTAGAGCAGGTCCACAAGACCCTGGGCATAGCAAGCACATGGAGGATGGAAATGACTGCGAATGCATATGTACCTGGGTGTGGTGACACACACTTAAGACCCAGAACTTGAAAAGCCAAAGTAGAATAATTCCAAATTTGAGACCACCCTCAAAAGCAAAAAATGAAAAGTAAAACTGTCAAAAGAAATTAAATTAAAAAAAATTCTGAGGACTCACAAATGTGTCCCAAACCACACTCTACATTCCACAATGTCTATTCTGCAAGACTGCATGTAAAGTGTAATTCAGAAATGAAATATTCATAACTAAGAAAAATGAGCAGTAATTCTTTAATTATCTTATTTAAAGAAAATTATGATCCTATTATCAAATTTCCATTAACTTTTAAAACCTTTGGACATAATCTTTTTTCTTCAATGAGAAGTTTTAGTTGGAAACTTTGGTAGACATGGCCAATAGTTTTGGATCTAGCTTTCTCGTCATGTATACTGAGGGCACAGGCCATGGACTGAAATTCCAGGTCTGAATAAAACCACACATCTCACACCTCCTTACACACAGGAGCAGGGTTTTGCAACATATCAAGACACATGTGGACATTTAATAAGTCCTTCACAGCAGATCCTAACCAAACAGACCTGCGGTGGTCTTCCATGTATGCTATGGATGAGATATGTGCTCCTTGAAAGGACCTAGGTGTTTGTTCCCCCATGTGACAGTTCTAGGAGGTACTGTGGCCCTGTAGGCAGTGTGGCATAGTGGGAGGTTCTTAGATTCTTTGGAATGTACCCTTGAAGGAGAATGTGTGACTCCAGTCATGTCACAGAACTCTTTGCTTCTCTCTCTCTGGCATGATTCTACCCCTCAACAGACCAATGGGGCTGCCTAATCCTGGCCTTGAACATCCAGAGGCATTACCCTCTCTGTATTTCAAGTTGTACCCTGTGTGTATTTTGTTGCAGCAGCACAACACTTACTAATATAACATCATTCTTCTCTACTAAATGAGAATGTGCAAACACTTAGCTAGGGACTGTGTGTTGCTTTCTCAAGCTCTGAAGGGGATTTTTATTCAAAATCTTAAGTCTTATTTAAGAATCAGTATTAAAAGTATTAGACAAGAGAGAAGACTACTCCCAAACTCTCAACACATAAGTTCAAGGGGAGATTTTGTCAAATGTATTATTATTAAAACCAGTATTTCAAAACATGTGGCTGTTACAACACTATAAAGGAGAAGAGCTAAAAACCTTGAAGCAGATTGCCATGGCTTGCTCACCTCTGTCCACTCTTCCTGACTATCTCTACCCATCCCTACCTCAGAGAGGGGCTGAATGTATGCACGTGTAACTATCTCTCTTCAGCAGTGTCCCTCTACCCCATCCATTTCAGCCATAAAAAGCCCAACCAAGGAATCTTGAAAACTGAATTTAAGTTCAATTACTTCATCCACAGACACAGTGCTTTCATGTTACTATTACAACTTAGGGGACCATAATAGGACCATGTGACAAGAACGGGGAAAGAAAATGTACGAGGCTGTCCTCTGGAAAACAACCACCACCATCGTTATCAGAAGCAAATTCAACCAAGAACGAGAGTCTCTTGAGACTGGACCATAGGAGGAGGAAGACAAGAAGGGTCATCTGACACACTAAAATCGCAGGCACCCCGTGCCAGCTGTATGCAATGATACATGGAGTCTCATGGTCTGAGGGAGAGTGTCTTTAATGGAGAAGAGCAAGGGGTAGCGAGCTCCAACAACGAGGAACTGTGTCATCCGTTCTGGGATGAGACTTTTTGATGGTACAACTGCTTTAGGGGTCTCCACACTCCTGTGAGTAACCCATTAGCCATGCTCTGTAAGGAAGCCCAATAAACTTATAGGTTCACCAGGTAGAAGAACATGGGTAAAATCAGCCTTTAGTCAGTCAGGGGTGCCCTGCCTGTGGAGGGAAGGGTCACATGCTCATTAGTGTCTTCCCAGAACAAGAGTTCATGCTATAAAAAGCCAAGTGTGACAGGACAAGTCCATAATCCCAGCAGGAAGATTTCAAGCTGGAGACCAGGCTGGGATACACAGGAGAAAAACAACCCAAAATCATCACAGAGACTAACCACTGTTAAGGTCAGAATACTAACATGCACCAATGCAGATACAGGCACTGCTGCAACTTTACAGGTATAGGGAAAGGTGTCGCCATGGAACTTGTCTGCATCTAATGCATAAAAATGGAAGGAAATCTAGTTTGACCTCATGCTCCCATTAAAACGACCTGCAATCATTTAACTGTTGTCTGCAGCAGAACTCAATTTTGCCCCTCCCTCTGAGAAGGGGAACACACTTAAGAGACTGGTAATTCCCGGTGAGTGTGGCTAAATTCTTCTAAGCAAGCTTGCTGCATCATCTTCCCTGACAAAAACAACAGGAGAGAGTTTGAACTGCAGGCTGGTGGAGCTTAGAATACTAATGCCAGGGCAGAGAGGAACGGTTCATTACTGACTTCAGGGAGAAAACAGAGCCACTTCCAAATGAATATAAATTCTAATTAAAAGTTAGTATGCCACTCATATAGCTGAACCCAAGCCAACACATGGGCCCCTCTGGTGGCCCTCTGTTCAGTGAGGTATAGTCATTCATACACCTGTATAGTTAACTTAGCAAACAATTCCTGTGTGTTTTCTGAAAATTACTTGGGAGAAAGAAACATGTCCACTCACTTACTGTGGAATTTGCTTAATCCTCTGAAAGGCATTTAGACTGACAACATCCTTAAATTAGCAACTCTATCCACAAGACCTCGAAGTGAGTCACACACAGTGAGTTCTATAACAAGCCTGGATCAGAAATGACTGGCGCCAGTGAGCCATCGAGGTATCCTGTCACCCAGTTCCTGCTCTGGGCAAATCCCTCTTTCCAGCTTTGCCCAAATGAGCACCATACATCTCTTCTGTCTGTTACATGGAAATGATAAACAATACCCCAATAAATCCCCACAGGACTAATAGGAAATAATGCATCTTCCGTCCCTGAGGTTTAAATCAGAGCTTTATGCAATCTGTGGGTAGGAAACACTTACTCAATGTGCCAATTGATGCTAGAATAAACCTTTCAGAAACAGAAGCGCTCCCAGCATATTTCAACCACTCTTCAATAAAAATTATCTCAAGAAGAATGAAAGGGCTCCAGTTGCATCCTCAGTGCATGGAAACTACTGTACTTAGGGAAATTCCACAGATGTCTTTATGAACAAGCTATAAAAATATGCCCAGTAGTAACTGAGTATATCATAATTTTTAAAGATTTTTTTTTTTTTTTTTTTTTTTTTTGAGCTAAGGTCTCACTCTAGCCCAGGCTGACCTGGAATTCACTATGCAGTCTCAGGGTGGCCTCAAACTCATGTGATCCTCCTACCTCTGCCTCTGCTGGGATTAAAGGTGTGTGCTGCCACGCCTGGCTAAAGAATTCTTAAAACACACAGATTTTTGGAACCTAAATGAGAAGCTATAAACCAAGAGTAACAAAAGTTTATCAAGTACACGCAATGTGGCAAGCAGGCTGATTGTCATGTTATCTCAATGATAAGGTAAGCCCACTTAAACCACATAACACTGTCTACAGAGCCTGCCCTTCCTTACCAACTCACACACATGATTCCAACTCCAGAAGTATGATTAACACCTGACATAACTCCTATTCCCTGTGTTTCTATCAGTGGCACTATCACCTGTCCCCAAATAAAATACTAGCCAGATGTTTGTGTGAGTAAAATTTTAACTTTATTTTCCCCTTTTGTAAATCAGTTCAGGATGAATTAATACCATTTATAGAAAGGGGAGCAGACAGGCTAAGCATATAAGATGCAGGAAATCTACTTATTCAAGAAGAAAATTACAGGCTGGGGATATTGCTCAGTGGTAAAGCACTTAACTCAATATGTGCAAGACCATGGGTTGGCTCCCTAGCACTGCAAAACACGCACACACCACAAATGCACAGCTAAGATAAAGCACTTCAAGAAATCAGGGCTGGGCTAGGAAGATAGCTCAGTGGGTAAAATGCTTGCCTCCTAAGCATGAGAACCTGATTTCAAGCTCCAGAACCTACATGAAAATGCCAGGGATGGAGGAGTGATCCCAGCACAGGGAAGGTGGAGGCAGGACTCACTGGCCAGTCACCTCAGCCTAACTGGTGAATCAATGAGAAACCATCTCGGAATCCAGGTTGTCCTCTGGCCTCCACATGGACATACACATTCTTCCCACATTAGAAAACACACACATAAAAATTATAATAAGTAAATGATGAAAGCAGAGACCATGACTTATCACTTGGTGTAGAACTGAACTTGACAGAACCAAAGATGCAGGTGGAGCTGTGAGAGTTCAGCAGAACAGAGGAAGGACCTGGTGGTTCTGGCTAGAAACAGAATCTTATAGTAACCATTATGGGCACTCCCCAACCCCACCGCCAAGAAACTGCTATTTAGCATGCTGACAACTGAAACATACATGAGTTGATTCACTGGCTAGCTAACAGCATTCTTCATATCACAGCAAGCTGCCTGCACATTAGCTCTGCAGCTAAAGAACAGAAAGAATAGAGAGCCGATATCAACTATTAAAAATTTACACCAAGAACCAAGCAATTCCCCAGCAGAAATATAAAGACTTGCTAGAAGTTTCATTATGTGAATTTATTGCCAATTCAGTCATCTGAAAAGTTGCTATAAAACATATTGTCCTTTACTGTTCCAAATAACATTTGAAAAAGCCCTAACTCTCTTAAGACCATTGCTGGGATGTACTTCCATTCTCTAAAGCTGAATCTAGACACTTAAAAGAAAGGTAAGCTGAAATCTTGCCCATTTTCATTCCAATAGAATGGGGTCACAACAGACTCACAAACTATTCTGGTCCCAGATTCTGAAGATAAACATTGAAATTAGAAAGAGTTTAGAAACAAAATGCTAGGATTGGGCTGGAGAGCGAGCTCAGTGGTTAAGGTACTTGCCTAGAAAGCCTAACAACCAGAGTTTGATTCTCGAGTACCCATCCATGTAAATCCAGATGCACAAAGTGGCACATGCATCTGGAGTTGTAGCAGCTATAGGCCCTGGCACGCCCACTCTCTGGATTGGCTGCAGTGACACATCTCATGCTGAGCAGCTCTGAAAGGACCCAGACAATATCACTGTCCCCTTTCTCCTCAGGAAAGAAGCGGGGGGGGGGGGGGGTGTCAGCTCACCTTGTGACACTCTGTCTTCACATCAGCTCAAACTACAAGTCGAAGCAGGAGTGCTATCTGGTACTTCACAGAAGGGTAGTAACCTTATCCAGAAAGGTAACTAGGTGCACCTCTCCCTTCCTGTCTGCTGAATGGAATATGAACTTAAAAGGTTGAAGTTCAGGAGCTACCTTGAACCATAAGGTGATGTGTAAGACATGACAATAAGACAGGTATCAATGGGGGCTCTGATACATACTGGTTGGCAGGACTGCCAACCACCTGGCTTCTTTTGCATAAGAGAAAAACATACTTCTACTATATACTACTGTTTTTATTAATTAGCAGTTGGGTTTATATATATATATATATATATATATATATATATATATATATATATATATATATATATATATATCATATTCAATCCCAAGTAATAAGGTAAAAGATGTGATGAAATTCCCATACAAATACATAATATATAGCTATGACAAAACATATCATATATGTCTTGATACAGACATACTAGTGTCCAATACTATGAAACATAAATTAAGCATATGCCACTAAAGTCATATATCACCAAGATGAAGAAAAACAACAACGTCTATACCGACACAGACACCCATGTGTTCTGTTCTCAAAACTGCCAGCCATGAAGGCTGGTACTCCAAGCAAACAGAAACAGAAATGTGTGTGCTCCCAGCTTTCACTCTCATCTTTGGGGGTTAACTTTTGATTTCCAATCTTTGGGAGGATGCCGCTGAGATTGTTCAAGAGTATCTTCTATTATGTGGGAGCCCTGCCCTCTTCTTGTCCTAGGCCTTCCTGACTATTCAATCAAATGTCAGCCTGGCCTTCTAAATCCAGGAAATATAAGTCAATTAATCCACTCTGACAGTTAAGAAACAGTCATTAGAAAACATAACTAGAAAATCTTATCTTCCAGAGGTCATTGCACAGAAAAAAATATGAAATCTACGTTAAGTCTGTCCCACAAATGCTTGCAATACAACTGTTACTATGAGGTCTGTGTTTGAATAGTCAGGACACGAGGACAGACTGCTTTTCCTCCCACAGAAGAAGACACACGTGGCAGTGGGAAGAGCACTGTAGAGGAGGAAGAAGTGGATTAGAGGGAGTGGGAGGGTGAGAAGAGAGGTTAATAGGCATGAAAATGGCCAAAATACATCATATACATGTATGGAATTGTCAAAAACAAAATTTTTAAAAAAGAGCATGCTTTGTAATTTTCATTATTCTGTATAGTTTTATGTAAAATTGATATTTTTCTTTTTAAAACATTAATATTTTGGGTTTAATTTTAGTTCTTTCACTTCCATCAATTTAGTTCCTACCAATAATGCAATAATTTCCAGGTATTTTACTCATTAGAGCCTATGTTGTATACAAATCATATAGTGAATTCTTAGTATCACTTGGATTACAAACCCCATACTTGACCTAAGAATTTGAAAATGTGGAGATACACGGCATTTCTTACTGATTTTTTTTGTTGTTTTTGTTTTTGTTTTTGTTTTTTCGAGGTAGGGTCTCGCTCTAGTCCAGGCTGACCTGGAATTCACTATGTAGTCTCAGGGTGGCCTCGAACTCATGGCAATCCTCCTACCTCTGCCTCCCGAGTGCTGGGATTAAAGGCGTGCGCCACCACGCCCGGCTTTCTTACTGATTTTTAAAATTCTGATTCTGACGTGGTTCAAGCCAGGCAGAAGCATTTGTTGCTGACAGACTCTACATCAAAGGGGCGGTCAATCATTGTGGCTTTGGAGAGTGAAACCTGAGCCTTGTTAGTTCACACAGACATGTCTGGACAGTGATGTCTCCCGGGGCTCTTAAGCAAAGGTCTTTCTCATGCATTAGAGAAAGAGCCTCGCTTGGGGCACAGACTCATGAGTTTCAAATCCACTCCAGTAGTCTCTATAAACCACCTGCTCTAAGCTGAAATTTGAAGGAATAAAGTGGGGGATCTGCCTGTTGTAGAGAGCTTGCAGAGGCCAGGTTCTCTACCTCTTCTTATCTCTTCTCAATAGAGAGGTCCAGCGCCAAACTAACCAAAAGCTTTACAGGAACACAAGGCTCCCCTGGCTCAGCCAAACAGCATGTGTCTCTGTAACACATTTTTTTTCAATACATCTCTTTAATTTTTTCAGTTCAGATGCACCCATTAGTGCACACGTTCTTGGTTTGTTCAATCTCTGTACCATCTAATGATGGTTAATGACTTGACTAATTGGTCAGATAAAATATATGATAGACTAAAATGACTGCTTGGTATTCTTTCATTATATAGACTAAAAGATTTCAGGCTAATTATACTTCGCGTTCATATCTACTTCATGAAATAATCAATTACCATTTGATTACCATCTCCTGAAGTAGTTAGTTGCTCATTAGATGTTTCCTTCCATTGATCCCATGGATTTTAGTGCCTCTCAAAAGAAATATCAGTAATCTTTTTGTAAAGACATTTTTTTTCAACTTTTCTATAACCCTTACATGTTTGACCTCATTGCTTCCTTCTCACTAACACTCATAAAAATCAAATAAAAGACACTCTGTTCACCATTGACTATGTATGGGTTTCATTAATACACTGCTTAGCTAATTTTTCCAGATCATTAAAGAAAATATACACATTATTCCGTGATTCTACTCAATCTGGTCTGTTTTCAGTAATCACTACCTCTTGGACAGTTTATTACACATTTACCAGTTCTTTATCCAATTCAGTTAATTTGGCATGTAAGGTTTTCAAAAAATATTGCTTTCTCAAAATCACGATATCTAACAGCAACAGCCTTTTTTAATCAAGTAATTCTATAAAGCTATCGAGGAAAGCAATCAGGTTTTTGTGTGATGATTACTGCTTTAAAGTCTTTAGTCCTGCTTCCATTATAGTAAGGATGTTTACACTTCCTCGTTAATGTTTATTTCATCAGTCTATTAGGAACTGAAATTAAACTAACTAGATGCTAATTTTTCTTTTTAAAAACAATCCATATATTTGTCTGCTATTTCTTTACTATTTCTAGTACTAGAGCCAGCTCTTTTTTTTCCCCTTCTTCTTTCTAGAAGAACTCAGGGAGTTTTCAGGTAGCACCATCACCATGGGAAGAAAGAAGAGCCAAGTTCTAAGGACTACCTTGGGAGGAGTGGACGTTGGTCTAGGAAAGAAAGTGGGGCCAATATTGTGGTGGCCTTGGATTAATGACAATTTCTTCTTAAATTGATAGGTAGTTTGGCCAAGACTGAAGTAAAGGGGTTTAGAAAGATGGAACTTACCCCTCCTGTGTCTCATGTCCTCACGAATCTCTCCCTTGGCACAGTGACTATAGGCCTTCTCTGCTGGATCTACCACCCACTGGCCCTTACCTAGGTCTGCTGCTGTGTGCAAGGCATCTCTGTACTGATGGAACCAGGAGGTGAGAGTCCCATTCTTTCAATCATCTGGGACAGTTTTCTCTCTGGGAACTCACACAAGACTATAGGATAACTCCCCAGAGCACCCAGCAAATAACTTCCCTTCACAGAGGCGCCCTGCCCTGAGGGCACTGTGTTCTGAAACACTCTCATGTAACTGTCACAATTCAATAATATATAGTAATGGATATCCACAGATGAAAAACCAAGTACAATCCAATAGTACAAGGAGCCACAAGAGATACCGTTGATAGTGCCAGACTTCCCCAGGAACTTAGGACGTTGCTTGTATTTCTCATTCTATACTAACTCAGGAAAAAGTTACCACATGTCAACCCTGATCCAGACACTGCTCAGATCCTCCAGGTAAAAACATGGACAGCGTTAAAAAAAAAAAAAAAAAAAAAGCTGTAACAGTTTTAAGAGTGGGCTATGAGAAAGACACAGGCATGCTATTAACATGAATGAGAAGTAAGGTCACTAGGAGACGGGTATGGACTGGGAACGAACAAAAGCACGTAATGGAAGGAACTGATGGATGAGGAAACCAATACGCCATACGATACATGTTTTAATATCAACACTCAAACGAGAATAGGTTCTGAAATTGCTTGAAAATAAAACAGGACTGAATACACACACACATACACACACAAAACCATGCATACACAAGTATGAGAATATGTCAACATATATACAAATAAATACATTTTTATTTAAAGGGTATTTCTGTTGCTGGAAATTGAACCTAGAGCCTCAAACATTATGAGCACACACGTACCACAGACCTATATCCCCAACCCCCACTGATGGGTTATTTAAATTCAACCATTTCTTGAGCATTACTTTGTACTAGTATGTAACAATGAAGGGGTTACAATGACAGATAAAAATAAACCACACTAAGGTTCACCAGTATTATGGTATCAATTCAGCTTTTATGGTATGGAATGTGTATGCATCATTTCTAAACACCTATTTAGATAAACTAGCACATGTGCAGAAGCAGAAACAGAAACACACACACACACACACATACACACCTGCCAGAACAGAAACCTATAAATCACTGGGTATCTCAGAGCTATTAGAAAACATTAATACAATTCCTCAGGCTAAATTACATTTCACAATTTCCATCAATGGACTTGAACCTTGAGATGATGAATGTTTTATCAGAGATATTCCAGGCAGGAACAGAGAGCCTGCCACTTCAGATTCTAAGTGTTAGCTCAGTACAACTAAGTGAAGATCTGGTCATCATTCATCCGGGTATTACATAAATTTAGTAGTAAAACTTGAAAAAGTTTCATATACTTGGGAATTCATTTCTGTCATTTACGACTTGGTATCATTCTCCAGCTAGAAACCATGAGGCTTAGAACTCTTCCCATTAAAAAGACGGATCGTCTTTTATGACGTAGGCTCCAGAGGGGAAGACTGCTGCCTGGCTATACAAGCCTAAACTGCTCAGGTTTAAAAAGCCAAACCATTTTCCATAGATTTGCATTTATGGGCAGCTTGCAATGACTTATGCCTCTCCCTGACACTCCAATAGCAGCTTCCATCTGAACCTCAGAAAAAGCAAAGAAAAGGTTTACTACAATGTCAACTGAAACCCTGAGGGACAATACAGATCAGAGGACATATTCTGTTAGTAGAAACCTGCTGACCAATCAAAGCATGAAATTGAAGAACCCAGAATGGAAGTCATCAATTTCTAAAACGGTGTCTTTGAAATGGCCCACAATTCACATTTAAATTAACAATTACTTTTAAATTCCTATTTCCAGCTACAAGAAAGCCTTTGCAAAATTGCATACAGTCGTTTTTGTGTAAAGTGAACTAAATGGGCTCCCAGAGAATAATAACATCTCTTCCAAGCTCCTCTCCAGGGCTCTGCAGACCAGGAACACTCTAGAATGAGGAGTGACCAACCCCAGGAGTAACACAGACAGGATCATGCTACCCAGGGTTAAATGCTTCTTCAAAAGTCCTTTTGAAGGCAGATGAGGATGGGGTGGGGGGCTGCCTCTATTCTTCAAGGAGTTACTTTGTTTTGCTGGTTTACAGAGGCAAAGTTCATGCAAGTATACAACATCCAGAGCTTACTCTCCTCTTCTCTTTTTCCCCTTCCTCTAGACAGTATGGCTTCTGCTATAGTGTCATCTGTACACATATGATTTTATGTACCCACATAAAATCTAGGACCCCACAAATTAGACAAAAGATGTGATATTTGTCATTCTGAGGCTAACAATCCCCTTGGTATTATTATCTCCAGTTGCATCCATTTTCCTGAAAATTAAAAAACTTAGTTCTTCTCTATGACTGAGAAACTTTGCATTGTATACACACGACACACTCTCCTTATCCAGACCTTTGTTGCTGGACACCGAGGTTGGTTCCATGGAAGAAATGGGCTTTAAAATAAGGGAGTTCTGGCTAGTCGGGGCATTTCCATGTGGTATCTTTTTCCTCCAATTTCTCCTGGACCTTGGTGGATGCTGTACTGGATAAGTAGAGAATGCAATGGTGAATCTGGGCTGTCAACATGATTTGATCAGGAATCAACAGAAGGCTGGTCTGTGAGAACATTTCCAGGAAGGATTAACTGAGGGGGAAGGCCCTCCCCCAGAGTGCAGCCCTCCCAGCAGCAGCCCAGACAGCAAGAGTCTGAGAGAAAGCAGTGTGTGTGTGGCTTCACTTCTGCAGGTGAATGTGTCCACCCTGTGACTGCCACCACTGCCACCATCCTTCGCTGTCATCAGAACCCAGCCTGTTTGGCCGTCTAACATGGGCTGAAGACCAGAGGCTCTCCACAGATCCTCCACACCTTCAGCGCCAGATTGGGATGCTGAGGCATCCAGCTTTGAAGACTAGTCAGCTACCAGGTTCTCAAACTCTCCACCATGAACAACGGCCATTGGCAGACTGAGGTTCTTAACTTCTCCAGGATGAAGACGCCCATTGCTGGGGTACACAATGTATCATGTAAGCCAGCCTAGCAAACCCCTGCAGAACGTATATTCATTCTGTTTTCCCTATTCCTCTAGAGACCCTAATGAACACAAGGACAATGAGGAAAGCACACAGAGTTGAGAAGAACAAACCAGAAAGACAGTAAAAACTGACAATGATGATAGTTAATCCTCATTGTCCACTTGGCTAAATCTAGAATCTCCATGGAAACACATCTCTGGTCTCCTATGAGGGTGTTTCTAGAAAGGTTTAATGAAGCTGGAAAGGCTTGACCTAATTATGGGTGATACCACCCCATGAGCTGACATTCCCAGATTGATAAACAAAGAAGAAAGTGAGCCGAGTACCTCTATAGCTACTGTAACTCTATACAGACTTTCTGCTACAAATATATAAGTATTCAAAGCCTAGTAGAACCACCACCCCTCCCCCCACACACATACACATACTGCACAGGTATTGAGGGCAACTCTAAAAGTTTGGAAGACGATAAAGGAAAGGGAAAATGAGAACTTGTGTGTGCTTTTTATGCCTCATCTCCCAGAGCAGCAGGGAGTCACATAGCCATTTTTAATATATTATCTAAATCTTAAATAAATCTGGACAGAGATTGCTAAAGAGAGCAGGGATTTAATGAGCTTTAGGCATAATATATATATATATATATATATATATATATATGAAATTGCTCCTAGCTACAGAACTTAAACAGAGGAAGGGTACTTTTACAACCCCAGAGCCAAAAGCATTTGAAGGGACTGTTTTGTCAAAGAAACGATGAAAACCCAAGTCTCTAAATTCCTAATACAATGGTCAAGGAGCATTGCATTCTGGGAAGTGATGAGGGCTAATAATGAGTTAGTAGCTGATGAGTATAGAATAGCTGGTGAGAACTCAGAGTTCTCAGCAGCACTGGGTTTGTGGTGATAACAGAATCAGGGTGGTCACAACTGCCAAGAGAACCCAAAACCCAAAGAGATGCCCTGGCTGCATTTACCTACTGTGTTCTTCTTAAAGATTTCTGTCTGGTGCTGGAGAGATGACTCAGCAGCTAAAGGCACTTGCTTGCAAAGCCTGATGGCCCAAGTTCAATTTCCCAGTACCCACGTAAAGCCAGAAGCACAAAGGGGTGTATGAATTTGGAGTTCATTTGCAGTGGCAGGAAGCCCTGGTGTGCCCAACACTCTCTCTCTCTCTCTCTCTCTCTCTCTCTCTCACTCTGTGTGTGTGCCTTTTTCTGTCTCTGTTTTCCTCTCAAATAAAGAAAAATATTTTTAAAAAGATTTTTGTCTGGCTATATATATTATATATATTAAGTTTGGTCTCTTGCAACCCAGGCTGGTCTCAACCTTCCTTGTAGCCAAGATGACCTTAAACTCCCTGTCCTCTAGCCTCTACCTTCCAAGAGCTACAGTGACGGGAGTGGTACACGACACCTGGTTTATTCAATGCTGGAGATGTAACTCTAGCACCTAAGCAACATCCTGGGTCCTTCATCTCTGCCCCTGGTGAGATCCTGCCTTTGGCAGAGAGGACTGGCACATTCCACAAGCCCCAGGGTTCGCCCTCCCAGTCCAGTGCCTACATTGACCTGCTTGGGCTTATTCTGCAATGATTGTTCCTTCAGCCTAATTACATGAAAAAAAAATAGGATTTTTGGCAAAAGAACCACACTGAATTGTAGATGGTGTATCCTGCTGCTCTGGGCTGTAGAACAGGGCTCCCAAATCCATTTGAGTTCAAAACCAAAGCTCAGCCTCAGTGAGCAAAGCAATTAGCAAAGAGGAGAGGCTGCACCCTTTCCCTTGGTTGCAAAATCCTTTATAGCCAGAAGTGTGTGATCCTACATGAGGCCAAAATACACAGGTTAGCACAACACAGAGTCAGTACAAGGGGCAGATGGGAGAAGTCAGAAAAGAAAAAGCACTAAACAATGTAAAATACACATGAGGCAGTCATAAGGAAAAGTGGAAGTTGGCCATATGCTCGATGGGCCACTGACTGTCCAGAGTTCAAAGGCAACATCTGATAGGATGGAGGAGCCCTGAGAGCCTAAGGCCATCCCAGGACTTCCTTGTGACCCTGTAGTGTCTGCATCATTACCCCTCTCTGCCAGCTAGTTTGGTAGATTTAACCGAGCAAAAAAAGCCCCATAGATAGGCTGAGAAGATGGCTCAGTTGGTAAAGTGCTCGCCTTATAAGCCTGAGAACCCAGAACTCACATCAATGCCAGGCATAATAGCACAACCTTGCCATCTCAGTCCTGGGGACGTGAAGTCAGGGGACATCCCTGAGGCTCTAGCCAAGCATGTGATAAGCTCCCTGTGGTTCCCCTTCCCACCAACCTTTGTTCCTCAGGGATCCTGGTCTGGGAGTTTCTGTACCAGTATAGGTGACAAGGACCCTAAAGCTACAGGACTAACACAGCCAAGTTGCCTGTTGACACAGAAAAACCTCCAAGTCACGAATGTCACAGGTGCCTTTAATCCCAGATACTATGAGGAACAAGAAATCCAAAATGCCTTCTAGAGTTTTCCCCAAGAAAAGTGTTTCATTCCCTCAATCCAGATAAGGGGCACAAATGGAATGTAATTCTATGAAAGTGACCAATACAAGAAGTGTATCAGCAAACGAGCATGGACATCAGAATCTACCTATGTGTGTGGGTGTGCAAAGGGGTCCATGAGGCAGAGTGGCCAAGAGCAAAAGAGAAGGCTGGAGCAGGAAAAAGCCAGCGTGCTGGGCAGCTTGGCTCCTGGATTCCTTCTGGTTGGTTCATTCTTCACGAGTCTCAGGGGCTACAGAGCTACAGTTCTATAAAAGTAACACAGCTGGAGCATGTAAGGACTTGCCCAGATTTGGAAATAGCTGTGTTATTTTTGTGGTAAGAGGTGAAGTTGAAAACTGTTCCAGCACCATTCTCAATCACTAGAGGCCGATAGAAGTTCCTAGAACAGAAGTATCATTTCTTTTTTGATTTCACATATTTCCCAAATGGACAGACCATTACCCAATCCCATCCATAAAAAGTCATCGCATTAAAACAATTTTAAAAAATCCAACATTTTACAGATAAATGCAATCTGTATTTGCAAACAGCCCTCCAGGGTACACACAAATGTGCCCAAAACTACAGCATTTCATAGACATCAGACATGAAACAACCTTCCCAAGATGAGACTCAGGCATCGGGTGTGTGCAAACAACAGGAATTCTTAGTGTCTAACAGCTAGAAGTTCAATAATTAAGCAACTTCATGGGATAGTCGGAGGAGAATGCAATGGATACAGGATGAAAGGGTGAGAAAAGGGATTTTTTTGTGTCATGTAAATTCTAATAATGGCACAAATTTCAAATGAGAGTTCCCCTTAGTGATACCTGTCTTTATAATCCTTGTTCTATTCCAAATGTGTTGAAAAAGGGAAGCCTAGCTTTTAGCAGCCAGCAGGCAGGGTCATTTGAAACAACTAGGAGCTCTCTCTGTGGCTTACAGGTGGAACACAGGTTAAGGAGCCAGGAAAGTCTGGATGCAAAGATCCAGGGCTATTAGCACCAAGTGAACTCCCACTCCAACCTGCTCCCAGCAATGGAGTAAGGAACCACCACTTTGTGGTTTTCTTGTGAGTCACAGTCCAGGCTTCCCGAGTCCCCCCCCCCACACACACACACGCCTCTTACAGCTGGTCGGCAAATGTCCTGACATGTTTAGTGCATTCAGAACAAAGGGTCTTGCCATTCACTCCTTACAAATAATGCAGCTGGTCCTGACTAAGGGCTCCACTGGGTCCTAGGTGTTTCTGCTCAAGTTCTCGTGTGTGCTGACATTTCTGGAGCCTGCCAGACCTGACTCTGGCCACCCCACAATCAGTGCTTGCTGCCAACTCCTCTTAACACTCTGCAAATAAAGCAAGCATAGAATGTGGAATCTATAGACAGCCTCCCACAACCACATCTCCATTATTCCTTCTTAGACCTCCCTCTCATCCTGCCCCTTGTGACAATGTTTACAATTTAAGAGATAATGTGAAAACTAGGGAAAAATGAAAATTGCTGTCTTTTCCATCATTAAGAAGAAAAAAAGTTCCATCCCCACTTCTTGGAGAACCATACTCCTGCGTTCTCTCCAGTGAGGAAAGCCAGCTGTGATCTTGGAAATCTCAATGGCCAGACAACCTTCTCAGTGGCTAAATCAACTGTCCTTATTATTGAAGAAACCCAGCCTGTGGTAACATGCAGATCTAAGGCACCATGCGAAATGCTATGCAGAAGGTGGCTGACTTCTTCTACCACCATAGAGGAACTTTCCTAAACAGCAGCCATTCAAAAGTAAATTTGGAACCTCACATACATTCTCAGCACTATGGTTACTCTGCATCAAATGAGTATAGCAATCTAGAATGAATATTCAGAAAAGATTCTTCTACCAAAACATAAGCTGCAATTCACCGGTGTGTAAGGCTAAGCTGTATGAGTTTAACATGGGAAAGTCCATAGCTCCCCAGAAACCAAGGAGGCAGGCACAGTTCCCAGGTGCGTTTTACCAAACAGAACACTTAAAGCACAAAAGGCCAATGGCAGGCACCTGTCTCCAGACTGGCAGGAATTTCTGTTAAGATGAAATAAGATTGCTGGTTGAACCCTTGGTTCAGGAGAATGGAAACGAGAGAAGGCTTTGAGCACTTATTTTCTCCCCTGAACATTGTTCTTAAAAGCATGAGAAATACAAGAGGAGGAAATCCATGTGACATGAAATTACCTTTAGAAAGACAACCTTCTAGAGAATTACTTTTTAGGGAGTACTGATGTTTCTGTGTAGTGGACATGCACCTAGCTTTCAGAATTCCATAAATGTAGAGGTGGTCAGATAATTGTTTCAGAGTTTAGGGTTTTATAAAAAGCATATTTTCATTGAAGCTATTTATGACAGGCTTGCCAGCTTCTATTCCAGTGATTGGTCATATACTGCTGTATTTTCCCATGTACACTAGTAAATAACTCAGCGAGGTCACATGGCAGGAAAACCAGGAGTCATGAAAGCACTCTAAGTCTCTAGAAGAGCATCCTGCAGCCCTGGAAGGCATTGGCTGCTTTCAGAAGCCATGGTTGTGAACATGAATGTTCTTCCCAGCTCCTGAAACACTCTGAGGACACAGACAGAATCTGTCACCTTACATGTCACTGTTCAAAAGCAATAGAACAAGAGATGGTAATGTTGGGGAGGTGAGTCCAAAGAAGACAGAATGCCACAGGTTTTCTCTCATATGCATAGCTAGATTAGAATCTATGTGTCCATATAATGGGCACCTTATGTGACATGAAAGCAGACTATCAGGCGGCCAGGAAACCAACAAGAGGAGAGAAGAGGAGAGGGGAAGGTGGGAAGTTGTGGGTAAGAGCAAAATGCAATAAGATTTGTACAAAACTATTATGATGTAACAATTATTCTGTATAGCAACCAACAAAATACAATTTAAAAAAAACAGAAAAGATCAACTCTCCTCTAAAATTAGTCATGAATTATGGGAACAGAACACTCATCAAGCAATTTATTCAATAAGCAGAATTAATATTAATTAATATTGATTAATATTAATTAATATATACACAAACCTAGACTTAACAGGCAGCTAGTAACATCACCAAGACAATCAAATGCGGGCTGTGCTGGCCCTTGAAGGAGGACTGGAAGTACTGGGGTTCAAGGAATGAGTAAAAAGAAAAGATTCAAGAGTCTGGTATGACCCCTGGCAAGCTGTATTCGGGTTGTCTATGCCAATGGAGGTGGAAAAATAAAGCTGATGCACTGGCAATGAAGTGGCTCAACAGAGTTATAGGCATAAGCATGGCTACAGCCGTGTCGTATGTCTACAGCAGTGCTCTATAATACACTGGCATGCTACATTTTTTTTGTTTGTTTGTTTTTTGTTTGTTTGTTTTGGCTTTTCTAGGTAGGGTCTCGCTCTAGCCCAGGCTGACCTGGAATTCACTATGTAGTCTCAGGGTAGCCTTGAACTCACAGCAATCCTCCTACCTCTGCCTCCTGAGTACTGGGATTAAAGGCATGGGCCACCACACCCAGCAGTGAACTATCTTAATACCGTAGCTGTTGGTGACATTTTATTTTGGTTCATAACTATGGGTCTTGAGACAAAGGGAACAGATGAACCCTGTATAGGCCTGAGTTAGAGGTAGCTTACTCTGTTCTGTAAAGTCTAGTGCCCTCACTGGAAAACACAGAGGCTTATATGCACTAGCAAGTTCACCTAACTTGAATACATGTGCATGTGTACATCTGTGGGGAAAAAGAGGAAATTTTCAACTTTGAATAACTGTAGAAACTCAATAGGACCCAAACATTCATGGACAGACAAAATCGGTGGCTTTCTTATTTTTTTAATGACTTTGTTGCTACAAACATTCGAGTCCTTGGGCAATTTAGGAATGCTGAAATGAATTTGTTCCCTTGATATTTGCCAAGCTCAGTCACGAGCATTGCAAGGAAGTCAGCACCTAAAATTAGGCAGAGGAAGGGACACTTTGATTCTCACATTCATGAGCAACACTTTGATGTGTGTATAAACTGAAAATCTGAAGTGGCAGCTAGAGTTTCTTGCAGCTCACAAAGGTTTTCTTTGGTCACTAGTTACTTATAAAACAAACATATATGAATGTTTTCCATCTCAATTTTGTACCTAAAGTGAAAAATTACATAACCCTGCTTAACAACTAAATTAATTTATTGATAAATAACTGTAGTACTCAATCTAAAAAAAAAAAACAGAAAGAAAAAAAGTGAGGCAAAGTGAAATGTTTGTGCAAACGCATAGCATTTTCCAAGAAATCGAAGCCAAACCCTCAGTGAGACACTGCCTGAACCAAAGGTGAGGACAGAAGCCACACAGTGACTGGCACAGCCCCTGCCCTAAAGCAGGCAGGAGCTCCTAACACCTTCTCAAGTTCAAGTTCAAATACGAACAGGAAGGTTAACACAGCAACTATTTTTAGAATCCCTTCCTTCTTAATAAAGTGACTGAGAATTAAACTATAGAAAACTCTAAAATATCTGGATCTTAGACCAACCTCATGAATCCCACCATTCCTAAGTACCCACATAAAATTTTTCATAGCAAAACAGTATTTTTAAATTGTTAGTTTATTTTCATCTATATACATGAAGGTTGAAAGTTAAATCTGATGCTCTGAAAATAAAGAAACTTAAATATAGTATGCATCTATAAACAAGGACTGAAAGATGTATATAAACATGGCTATAGGCTATATGTTATATCTATAATACTGTATATGTACCTAAGTGTTCTAGGTTTAGGCTTAAAAGGCAAAGAAAAATTACAATTTAAAACCATTTCAGGACCTGGAGAAATGGCTCAGTGATTAAAGGCACTTGCTTGCAAAGCCTAAAGACCAGGTTCAATTTCCAGTACCCACATGAAGACAGATGCATAAAGTGGCACAATGCATCTGGAGTTGCTTTGCAGTGTCAAGAGGTCCTGGCATACCCATTCTCCCCCTCCCCAGCTCTATGGTTACAAATAAATAAAAAATATTTTAAAAAAATTTTTCTGGGGTTATAGGTGCTTGTTTTCAAAGTCTGCCTGCCTGGGTTCAACTCCCAAGGCACCCACATAAGACAGGCATGAGAAGTGGCACAAGTATGTGGTGTTTGTAGTGGCAAGAAGCCCATACACACACACACACACACACACACACACACACAC
>PVHP010002256.1:0-63165 GCA_004024765.1 Zapus hudsonius | reverse complement strand
ACACATTTTCCCAGTCAGAAAGAAATGACTGGACTAGGCAGATGGCTCCGTCAGGAAAGTGCCTACCCTTGCAAGCATGAGGACCTGAGTAAGCTAAGCATCAGTGCTGGGGAGGCAGAGATAGGAGGCAGTGGGGTTCCCCGAGGCTCACTGGCTAGCCAGGCTAACCTACTTAGTGAGTTCCAGTTCAGCAAGAAACTCAAATCACAGGCGGACAGCAGCTGAGAAAGGACACCTGGAGTGCCCCGCAGCACACACATACTCACATACGCACAAACACAAGACTGTCCCTTAATAACCAGGAGTTTTAGAAAGCTACATCAGGAGCTGAGGAGATGGTTCAGCAGGAAGGAGTGTCTGCCATCCAAGCATGGGGGCCTGATTTGCCCTCAGCACCCATGTAAACAGCTGGGCATGGCCATACCCACCAGTAACCCTAGTCCTGTGGGGAGCAGAGACCAGAGAATGACTAGGACTGGCTGGTCAGCCTGTCTGACACAAACACAGCAGGTGCAGATTCTGTGAGAGCCTCCATCTCAAAGGAACAAGAGGATGAGTGGCGGGAAAGATGCCTGAGGTGTTCCTATGGCTTCCGTGCACATGCCCAGGGAGCCCACATCTGCATACACACATGCCCACACTACACCCACACACCCACAATCACCGCACTTGCACCATGCAAAGGAATTTGTTTCCAACTCTTTCCTCACTTTTTCAGAATGGCCATTATGAAGCTGTCTGCGATGATTATGGATCTATAACAAAAACAATCATTTGAGGATGCTGGTGCTGCACGATACTGGTACCCGTTCCTCAGGCATTCTGGGAAGCCAACCTGGGGAAGGTTGGGAACAGGGAGGACAATTCCCAGCCTAGAGATCTTGACGCAGGTGTGTGATACAGGACACATTGCGAAATGACTGAGCCGCAGTGGGAGGAGAGAGGTAGTACTTGAACAACCAAGAAGGTAGACGATAAAATGTAATTCTTTTTTTTAAATATATATTTATTGTCCATACTGTGTTACATTATTCAGTGGAAAATGTAATTCTGATTAAAATGTAAATGTGTCTTTTAGTTCATGTACAAAACTCTCCAAAGTGCAACACAAAACCTATGTAAGTAACCATGATTAGTCAAAACGACAAACAGTACAAATACTAATAAATATTTCCAACATAAAGCACAACACACCAGTATCTTTTTCTACTGAATATAAAGACAAACACAAAACCATGCTACCATTGCTAAGACATTTCAAACTATTTAAAAAGTCATTAACATAGATGTATTTTTCCAATTAAAAAAGAAGTAAAGTAAGGGAATCAAGAAAGCATGTCTCACCTCCTGGCTAACATGAAAGGAATCCGCTCACTACCATATGTGATCACCTTTCCAAGGTATAATCTGTGAGGTGCCAAGATATGTAATTTCTTCTTTTCATCAGAAAGTGTCTCCAAGCATCTCAATGTCTTGACATTTGTGCGCCACAACACCTGTGCATCTCCCAAGGACACCTTGTAGGAACTGCAGGGCTGGGCTCACCTAAACAGCAAGCTGCAGAATCAGTAAGAGATGCTATCTCCAGGAAAAACAGGTGTTTGGGTTATGGAAGTGAACACTTGACTTGTCCTCTAGTCTCCACAGGTGTGCACGTGGGGTGTCACATCTGCACATCCAGGTCACACACACCACACATCACATACTGTGGATGAATGATTCCAAGGGTCTCCAGACCACTTTATACCGCTGTGCTCTCCACACGGGGGAAGGTTATGGGTAGAAATGAGGGGACGAACGTGCCCACTGCCAGGAGCATGTGCTGCTTCCAAAGTCACAGGGCAAGGAAAGGGGAAGTTAAGGAGGTGGCTTCCTGCCTGAGGATCTGCTCCTCCACGAGGGAGGATTGTGGGATTGTGGCAGGTTATATTAAGCAACATCTGGGCCTCTGGGAGTAGGACAAGTCACCAACTCTCTCAGAAGGCCTAGGTACCTCTGGAAAATCATTTCACAGCTTCTTAAAGCACAGGCTTTAAAGATCAAGATCATAAATTTGAGAATAGCAAGAAGTTATCTAACAAGAGCCTTCAGAGGAGGAAAAGATAAAAATAAAGAAGATATAAATTTAAAAGAAAATTAGACTAATTCCAGGGGGGGGGGGGAAGTCCTATTTCCAGGGTAACGAAACTGACATGGGGTGATAAACAGAGTTGACCTAGAATATCTAATTATACTCACAGAATTTCTTCCTTCAGATCATACTCTAACACACTGTTAAAGCATTTTCACGACTTGTAGACATGTTTGCTTGACTTCCTAAGGAACGATGTATTTTAAAATGTAAACAGGGGCTGAGGAGATGACGCAGGGGTTAAAGGTGCTTGCTTACAAAGCCTGTCTGCCCAGGTTCAATTCCCTAACTACCCACATAAAGCCAGACGGCATTCATTTGTGGTGGCAAGAGACCCAGGATTGCCTATGCGCGCACGCATACAAACACACACACATACACATACACACACACACACACACACGTGCAAATAAATTTTTAAAAGCTGGATTCCAATGTGTCTGTAAATAACTCAGTAATCAGCCCCCCAAGCCCACAGCCATCTCATTTATTGGCAACTGAAAGCCCAGCACTGAGTGTCACAGGCAGCTCCCACTGAACAGGTCTCTTAAGTCTACAGCCTGTCTTTACAGATGAGGACAGAATTCCAAGGACACAGAGATCCTGGGAAGATAAGAATTATACATCTTGGGCTAGAGAGATGGCTCAGCAGTTAAAGCATTTGCCTGCAAAGCCTAATGATCTGGGTTCCATTCCCCAGACACTCCCCTCGCTCGCTCGCTCGCTCCCTCCCTCCTTCCCTCTCCCCCCCTCTCTCTCTGATCTGTCTCTGCTTGCAAATATTTTTTTAATTACATCTTAGGAATTGAAGAACTTGTCAGTGGATGAAGTGCTTGCTCTATGAGCATGCGGAACAGAGTTCAGACAGATCCGCAGCACCCATGGAAAATGATGAGTCTGGCAGCAGGGGAGGGGAGAGAGGAAAACTCCCTGGAGCAAGTTGGTTAACTCTCCCAGCTGGCCAGCTATTCCCTGACTCAAAATAAGGTGGAAAGAGGTGAAGGAAGACACCTGACTGCCACCGCTGGTCTACACATGCATGCATTCATACTTGCACACATACCTGCACACTCATGTGCACCCCACGAACACACATGCAAAAAATAAAAATATGCATCATAATTGCTATTTTTAAAACTTTTTAATTCCTAATTTTACTAGGCTTGTAAGTTGTTTTGTAAAACCATGAAAGAAATTTTTCTATTAAAAATGCAATTTGATTTGAGATTTTAAAAGGAAAGTATTAACAGTCACTTCTTCATATTGATGCTCAACTATAAACTCTGCTGCAAAATTACATAATGACAACCAAAAACTCTCAAATGCTATGGTCCTGTATGTGTCCTCAAAGCCCAAAGAATAAGCGAGCACAAATTCTCATCCATTTCTCTAAAACGCAAGCTTTTTAATTTAAAATAATAACATGTTTAAAATTGTATTTAAGTTAACAATAACTTAGAAAAAATCATAATGAAATCAAGTCTTTTAAAAATAAGGCCCTTCTATCTGGGCATGGCAGTGAACGTCTAAATGTAGTCCCAGCATTTGGGAGGCAGAAGTAGGAGGATCATTGTGAGTTGGAGGCCACCCTGAGACTACATAGTAAAAAATTCCAGGTCGGCCTGAGCTAAAGTGAAACCCTACCTCGAAAATCAAAAATAAAAATAAAAGCAAAAACAAAAAAGTCGTTCTATCCGGAGGCATGGCACCCATCAGTAACAACACACTTGGGCCAGGAAGACCGGGATGAGTACTAAGACATACAGGATCCCTTGCCACAAGGACTAAAACAGACAGCCCACGGTGGAGGATATACAACTGATCAGGGATGGGGAGGGGGGGAATTCGGGAATTCGGGATAACAACGCATGGTTTGCCCACTAAATAATGTAACACATTATGGACAATAAATATATATTAAAAAAAAAAAAGTCGTTCTAATGCCAAAAGGCATACAAATGCTTTAATAATTTCTTACTTTTGGTCTACGCTCATAGCACCCTGAATTCACCCAGTCGCATCTGATCTTAGAAGCTAAGCAGAGGCAGGTCTGATTGGTACTTGGATGGGAGAAATTCATCCTTCTGCTGACAGTCCACGTGTGCCGGCAGCACTGACAAATCACAAGCAGTGGGGAAACCACAGCAGCAAGAACACTGTCATATACTCTGCTGAGTGCCCAGGAACACAGTTTTAACAAAATCCAGACCTAAAATGAATGACGAGCACGTTTAAATCAGCAGACAGACACACCACCTGTAACACTTCATGTGTCCCTAGTGCAAGAACACCCTCTGGGGGACTACTGTTAACTGGGTCGCCATGGTAACCAACCGTCCACATCCATCCACAAAACAGCCCATCATACACTCGTATAAATCCTCTGTGGTCCTGCTCAACTCCACCCCCTTCTAAAAAATTCTGTTGTTCTCACCAACTGCAAACACTGCCCAGGCACCTCTACTGCTTATTGGCACTTAAGTATTTACTTAAG
The DNA here is from genome assembly GCA_004024765.1 of Zapus hudsonius. Classification (NCBI taxonomy): domain Eukaryota; kingdom Metazoa; phylum Chordata; class Mammalia; order Rodentia; family Dipodidae; genus Zapus; species Zapus hudsonius. The sequence goes on along the minus strand of PVHP010002256.1, from coordinate 58,540 downwards.
TATGCTGGGATTCATGGCATAGATTTATGATTTATTGGCCAACTTTTCTTTTTTAATTTTCATTTTACCCCCTTGAGGAGATTGAGAATCCCCAGGCATGTGTAGGCATCTCAACTCACACCTTGCTCAGTCTCGAGTCCCATCCTGTTACGGAAACAGGGATGCTTAGTTCATGCAGTCTTGGGGTCTGAGAATCGTCTACTTTACCCACTAAACAACCATGACTGCCCTCTGGGACATTTCCCACCAGTCACCCTGCTTGATCCCTTCCTCCCAGAAAGGGGCCCTTGCACTGTGGAGAAGACCTATGTCTGTCAGGAGCAGGTGCCATTTAGTATACTAAGTTTCCACGACAGACCATGTAACTGGTGACAAATATAAGCATATAGGAGATTAAAATATTTTAAGAATCAGCTTTTTCTTTTAAATCTACAGAAAACACTGAAAAAAAAGATTGCATACCCACACATATTTTCATTTATAATGCATGTCTCCATGAGATAAGAGAAGGGAGAAACTTCCTGAACATACCCCCAGAAGCCAAGGAAGTGCAGCAATTGCTTAACCAATAGGATCTCATCAAGCTAAAAAGCTTCTGTACAGACAAACATACCATACTCAGAGCCAATAGACCATCATCAGACTGGGAGAAAATCTTTGCCATCTATACCATGGACAGAGGTCTAATAACTCGAACTTACAAAGATAAAAAAAATCAAACAGCCCTCTCACAAAATGGGGCATTGAACTCAACAGGGAATTCACAGAGGAGGGGGAAACATAAATGGCCAATTCTCATTTTAAAAAATGTTCTTCATTCTTAATCATCAGGGAAATGCAAATCAAAACAACAATGAGATTCCACCTTGTTCCAGTCAAAATGGCAATCATAAAGAAATCCAACAATAATAGTTGCTGGCAAGGATGTGGGGGGAAAGGGACCCTCATTCACTGCTGGTGGGACTGCAAACTTGTACAACCACTATGGAAAGCAATGTGGAGACTCCTGGAAAAGATGCAAATAGAGCTACCAATGGACCCAGCTATCCCTCTACTGGGCATCTACCCTCAAGATTCCTCGCTTCAACACAGAGACATTTCCTCAACCATGTTTATAGCAGCTCATTTCATAATAGGTAAGAATTGGAATCAACCCAAATGCCCACCACTGGACGAATGGATATCAAAGGTGTGGTACATAGACTCTATGGAATTCTACTCAACTGAAAGAAAAAAATGACTTAATAAAATTTAAATAAAAGTAGATGGACTTGCAGCAGGTCATACTTAGGGAACTCACATAAGAACAGAGAGACATATACCATATATTCCCTCCCTCGTATGCAGTTCCCAACCAGGTTAAGCTTGAATAGTAAGCGAACCTGGCAGTGAACTGAGAGACTGACAAAGGGAATGGAAGGAATTGGGGAGGATGGGAGGGTGGGGGGATATACACTAATCTAAATTAATAATGAATCCATACCATAAAACCCTTACTTTCGTATAGTAAGCTCTTGAGGAAGCTGGGGGCATTGTCTAGTAAGAAGGGCCATGAAGGAGGTGGGAGGAAGCCTAACCCCAAGACAAGTGGCCCAGCCTATAACTCCCTGTTCCAGTAATTGGTGACTTCCCAAAGTGAGCTGTTGATCCAAGAAACCAACAAGGTCCCAAAAACAAGACAGTCTATGTCAAAGCTCTTGAATACCCACCCCAGGCAAAAAAAAAAAAATAAAGACCCTATTGCTGAAGATACCACAGAGTGTCAACACACAACACGGAGAGAGCCTGTTCACCCAGAAAGGTAACCAGCTTCCAGATGGTAGCCTGTGTAGCGCTGGAAAGGATATTCAGAGAAAGCAGAGGACATTGATATACAACACAGTCCAATGTTATGAGAATGCTGAGGAAACTGCTATATGGCAGAGATCAGCAAGTCAAGAAATGCTCATCTGTGCAATAGTGGTGCTTAACCTAGGTGGGTAATCAATGGCTTGCTGATTGGCTAAGAGATCCACTCAGCTTAGCTGGAAATGGGATCCAAGGCAAACTCTTATGGAGACTAAGAACCCTGACTCCAAAGGGAAGCTCCCACTAACCAGGGGTCTACAAAGAGGCTACACCTATTAGAATCTTACCGAATTAACAATGTTTGTCTCATTTAACCTAAACTGATCTCACTCTCCAGTGGAGATTGTATTTGTATTTTTCAGAAGGCAGCAAGAACTGTTGACAACCCAATTCCACCAACCAAACCTGGGATGATGGCTGACACCCAGGCAGGAGATGAACCACTCCTAACTCATCATCTAGGGCCCAAACAAAACCTTTGAGGAAGTGGAGAAGTGAGCAAGAGAGCTACCTCCACAGCAAGTTAGATAACCTATGAATGGGAAATGGAGACAGACACTGAGGATACCCAACATAGTCCAAAGCAGTAATCCAGAGACTATTAAGATCTCAACAGTAAAGCAGGGAACTTTGTGAAAGAGGGGATGGAAAGATTGTAAGAGCCACGGTGGGGGAGAATGTCCAGAGACATTGACCCCCTTAACAAACAACACTTAAAGAAAAAAACAACTAGCTATGGCTTGTAAAATTCATAACCCCCTCTCCCATGGACTATTCCAGCAATCCCACTGAAGAGGACCCTCAACAGGTCGGGGCCAGGGAGGAGGAAAATAGGGGTACCAGCACAAGACTAGCTTATACAATACATGCAATTATTAACAATAAAAAAGTTAAAAAAAAATAAGTATCCAAACAATGATGTTCAGATGATGTAACATTCCTTGCAAGTTAAAGAAAAAGATTTTTCAACTAACCATGAGTATCAATTATTTAATCACTTTAATTTTACCTTATTTCCTCATCAACAGAACTGAAAGTAGCCATTACATTCCTTGCTGTCAAAAAATGTTTGCCTCACACCTGTAATCCCAGCACTATGAAAGCTAGGCAGTAGGATTGCCACTAGTCTGAGGCCAGTCTGGGCTACATAAGTGATGCTCAGACCAGCCTGGGTGACAGAGTGAGACCCTATCTCAAACAGCAACACTTCCCCATCATCAATAAACTGAACTTTAAGCCGGGCGTGGTGGCGCACGCCTTTAATCCCAGCATTCGGGAGGCAGAGGTAGGAGGATCGCCATGAGCTCGAGGCCACCCTGAGACTACAGAGTGAATTCCAGGTCAGCCTGGACTAGAGGGAGACCCTACCGCAAAAAACCAAAAAAATAAAATAAAATAAACTGAACTTTACAGAAACTTTAATTTCACATGACCAACAATTCTTGAGAAGAAAAGAAGAGAAATAAGATGAAACCATGTAGCTAGGCAGGTGTTCCACAGCTATAAGAACCATACAAAATGAAGGAAACATTTACAGAACTTAATTTAGGAAAAAAATCTCCCCAAAAGACCATGTATTCCAAGAAATTAATTTTTTAACTTACACATTTCTCATAAATTTTATATAAATATTAATTTTGAACTTGCAGCCTGATGCATTTAAATTAAAATCCAAAGCCTCCAGATATAATGAATTATCGGAGAAAAGAATATGTTATACCCAAATTATGCTTTTGAAAGAAAATTATGTGTCTCCATCTTTGAAGTTTCTAAAGTAATTCTATATTGCAACTTTCATCTCAAACCTAGCCATTTTATTTCTTCTAAGATGATGGGTCAGATAATATTTGCCCAGTGTTTTTCTTCCCCTCTCATGACTGGAGGAGAGAGAAATCACTTCAGAGATTGAAATGAGTTTTATGTATAAGCAAGATATCAGTTATGATCAGGCTAATCTGGATATATAAAAGACTGAATAAACTGAAACTGGATGAATGCACTGGGCAAGCTTCATCCAGTTGTTTATAGTTTCTATGACAAAAATACAAATATTTTGGGAAAACAAGACTATTTCCTATGTTACAATGTATGACATCAACACGAAAGGTGCCTTGTCTCATGACTAACATGACCAGGTGCACAGGGTGAATCCCATAATAACATTTCGTGCACCCACCACCTGAAATGCTGGCTGGATAGGTGTGAACGGGTGGAGTGCATATGTCTGTCCATCTTCCCAATGCACAACCTAGAATTGGCCAGTCTGGCTCTGCAGCCGTGAATTGAGTTCAGTTTGTGGGTCACAAGGGCAATTTTGGAATCCATCCTGAGACCCTCTACAAAGACACACAGAAGTAACTGAGACTAGAAACTGGACTTCAACAACCAGGAAGTGAAAACTGATGATTATCCATACAGGAGAATCTCAAGGAATGCCACAGAAGGGTGTTCCCCCGTGTAGAGCACATGGGAGCACCACCATCTGCTGGCAACTACATTATATATGCATTATTTACAGTGTTCCAAGCCTAAATAAGAGCATTTCTATGTTTTTAATAAGCCATCATACGCTTTGACCCACTAATTACATTCAGATGTATATAACTTAAATCTTAAAAATTAAAAGCAAGACTTGGGAGTTTAAACGTTCTACACCAGAGTTCTCCCATCTTAGCCAAACAGGTGGTTGAGAAGAAAACTAGGAGATGAGCACTTCCCCCACTCAACAGAATAGGCTGCACACCCTGCCTTTCCCAGACAGGTGTATGTAACCATCACACCCTGCCTCTTCCAGACAGTTGTATGTAACCATCACACTCTGCCTCTCCCAGACAGTTGTATGTAACCATCACACCCTGCCTCTCCCAGACAGGTGCATGTAATGATCACACCCTGCCTCTCCCAGACAGGTATATGTAACCATCACACCCTGCCTCTTCCAGACAGGTGTTTGTAATGATCACACCCTGCCTCTTCCAGACAGGTGTTTGTAATGATCACACCCTATCTTTTCCAAACAGGTGTAACAACTTCACCTCACTCTGTCCTTGCTGCACTGGCTCTTTACTAAGTTGCCTGGCCTCCAAATGCCTATTAATAATAGCTATTATTAAGTCTTAGCCGCAGCACTCACACTGCTGTGATTTGCACCCAAGTTCCTTCTGTCATTTCCCCAAGTAGCACACGTAGTAATCCTTCAGAGAAAAACCATCTCCTGAGCATCCAGTAATGTTGCAAGCAGGAACATGCATGCAGGTACTACATGCAGAGATGCCAGAAAGGCAGGCACTGGAAGGTAAGCTGCAGCTTCTCCATGTTTGATGGGATGTTCTGAACCATGCCCCATGGCAGAGAACGCTTTGAAAGTGAGTACTACTGAGACCACAGAGAAAAGGACCTTGGTGACTAAGGGCAGAGTCCTCTCAGCATATTTATTTCTGTTCCAAGCAACCAAATTGGTAACAATAGCCATTGCTGAGTACCCAAAGCAGGATTTGAATGAAATGTGTCACCATAGGGTTGGGGGACACCTCTGTAACATCCCAAGTCTGTAATATTCCAATGGAACCAGCAAGGTCCAATGACAGACCCAGAGTCCAGAGTTCACCCCTCCCCCCAATCTCAGGTGGGAGCAACCTGGATCCATCAGGGCAGGGGGTTCTGGGTGCTCTGGGCTCCTTCTGAATTACACTCATCTGAGATGTCTGGATTCAATTGTGACCCAAAAAGATATGTTGGAGGCCTAAGCTCCAGCATGACACAATGTGATCTGATTTGGAGACAGGATCTGCACAGAGGTAATTACGTTACCATGAAGCATTAGAGCGGACCCTAATGTGATATGCCGGGTGTATTACATAAAGAAGAAAATTTGAACTGAGAGAGGAAGAGGTGAACACACACAGGGAGAATGCCATGTGGGCATGGAATGTGAATGAGGTACCCACAAAACAAGGAACTCCTGAGCTTCCAGTAGCCATGATAAGACATTGACCAGATCCTTTGTGAGGCGGTTGGAACAAGTGTGGTTTTCCAACCTTCATCCTGGACTTCTAGAACTGTGAAACAACAAGCTTGTTTTAAACAACCTGGTTCTTAATGCTCTGTCATGACATCCCTGCAGCACTAACAGACCACACGCACAGCTGCTATGAGGTCACAGCTCCCAGGAGGACACGAAGGCTATGAGGTCACATCTCCCAGGGGGACACAAAGGCTATGAGGTCACGGCTCCCAGGGGGACACGAAGGCTATGAGGTCACGGCTCCCAGGGGGACACGAAGGCTATGAGGTCACATCTCCCAGGGGGACACGAAGGCTATGAGGTCACGGCTCCCAGGGGGACACGAAGGCTATGAGGTCACGGCTCCCAGGAGGACACGAAGGCTATGAGGCCACGGCTCCCAGGAGGACACAAAGGCTATGAGGCCACGGCTCCCAGGAGAACACAAAGGCTATGAGGTCATGGCTCCCAGGAGGACATGAAGGCTATGAGGTCACAGCTCCCAGGGGGACACAAAAGCTATGAGGTCATGGCTCCCAGGGGGACACGAAGGCTATGAGGTCACATCTCCCAGGAGGACACGAAGGCTATGAGGTCACAGCTCCCAGGAGGACATGAAGGCTATGAGGTCATGGTTCCCAGGAGGACACGAAGGCTATGAGTGGGCAAATGGAAGCTGCCTCTCAAACAGTCTGGCTGTCAGCACACACTGGCCAGCTCTAGCTCTTACACAGCGTGGGGTCCACCTTTTGATCTAAAGCCCAGGCAGTGCAAGGTGGTTTAGTTCACTGACTGTGCCCTAGCTGTGCCCTCGAGTCCTGGGACTTCCACAGCCAGACCGAGGAATGGATCCTTGATTCATGCTACAGGTCCTGCTAAGTCCAGCAACTTTTTTGCCCAACTCGTCTCTTTTCTCACTGAGAGCTACTTCATAGAAGATTCACAAGACGGTCACCAAGTGGCAACCTGAGGGGATGGGACATCCATGTGCACCACATGCAAGCAAACTCACTCCAACATCTTTACCATGGGTTCAGGGCATGGCTTATAAATGGATCGTGCCTGGGAAACCCTTGCTTAGCATGCTCACTCATGCAATGTAGGGTGACAGACTGGTAAACTATTTGTTTTAAGTCAGTGACTGTTTGAGTATTGATTTAAATTCCCTCAATTTTTTAAAAATTAATTATGAGAGAGAGAGAGAGAGAGAGAGAGAGAGAGAGAATATGAATTGTTGAGCCAGGACTTCTAGCCACTGCAAACTCCAGACGCATGTGCCACCTTGTATATCTGGCTTTATGTGGGTATTGGGGAATTGAACTCAAGTCCTTCTGTTTTGCAGGCAAGCACCTTAACCGCTGAGCAATCTCTCCAGCCCCTAATCTTTTCTTATAAAGAGCAGATGTGGGTCTTATAGGCTTTGAGGGCCATGAAGCCACTGCTGTAACTGATGAACAGCACCCAGCACTGAACTGGTGAAAGGCAGTCAATGAGTTGAGGATGGCTGTGCAGAGGTTCTGGGGCTGTGTTTGGCCTCTGAGTGAAATGGGGAGGAGAAAAGACAGTCTGGGCTGCCCCTGGCCCAAACACAGGGAGCAGAACGCAAAAGGTCTTTCCAGGAAGCACTGGCAGGTCTCCAGTGATGGGGGACCCACTCCCGTGTTCTAAGCTTTTCAGTAAGCAAGACAGTCAAGTTAGAAAGCAGCAACATCCCTGCCTCACAAAAGGAGAAGGAAAAGGAAATAACAAGAAAGAAAAGCATACATCCTAAATACAAGTCACAAGGCATCTGTCATCTGTTCCAGGTGACATGAATATTACTTACAAACCTCCCTCAAATATGATTTTTTAAATCCCTGTGAAAAGCCAAATGGCCTACAAATGGGTCAAAGGATATGTAAGTCTTCAAAACCCTCCCCAAAGGACAGCAGGAGCGCCAAGTCCCTCCTTCTCCATGAGCTCCATCAGCCATCTAATATTGCAGAGTTACGAGGTGAGGATAAGGGGCGATGGGTGCAGGAATGGCACGGCCTGGGCGAAACACATGCTCCATCCACCATATGCTGGGGACGTCTGTTTTAACAAGCCTATGGGTGATTTACTGCCCCTGACTATTAAACATTTTCAATATAGTTGAGCAGTTTGATACAACCTGTTAAAATGAAATTTCAACCACAAGTCACTCATCCACACCTTAGGAGGCAAAGGCTACACTAATGTGATCTCTTTATAGCCCCCCAAAAGGGGGAGGGGGTAGAGGGAGAGGAAATCCTTTCATGTGCGTGTACAGAAGTAGTAATCCAAAAATCACCAATGGGGATTTCCCCCTTAACTTGCACACACATGTGTGTGCATGCAGACACACAAGTGAAGCAGATGGATACAGACTGGGAATGGTTCTGCAGAGCTGTGTCACTTAAAGATCACTTTCAACCCAAAAAAACCCCCAGAGATGACCCAAGCTGTAGATTCCATACATGTGTACATAGGCTCATCCAAAGTAATATGCAAATGCATTTCTGGGCACCCATGAAAATCAGACCACCAGCAGCTTAAATGTTTTGTGATAAAACACTTCACATAAATGTCATAACCCTGTCTTTAGTTACTTGCTTAAAACAAGTAGCAAGGGTGGCAATGTGAGAACATTTGCCTAGCAAAAACCTGGGTTCAAGCCCCAGCCCTCCCCACCCCCAAAAGTCAAGACTCTCAGGGTAGCTCAGTTGACAGAATGCTTACCTAGCAAGTACAAAGCCCTCAGTTCGGTCCCCGTCATCCCCTAAACTGGGCATGGTGGCACCAACCTATAATCTCAGCACTGGGGAGATAGGAGTATTAGGTAAGAAGGTCATGGTCATCCTCATCTCTCAAGAATCCCTGCCTCAAAAAAAGAAAGAGAGACAGAGACAGAATAAAAGAGCAGAACATGAAAATGTTATCCCCTACTGTGCTCAGTCAAACCTGGCCTGGGGTTCACATCACTGACCAGCCCCTAAACAACTTACCTACACTTGGGGTGGAACAAGAGATTGAGAATTACAGATAAGCAATGTTATCCCAAGAGTTTAGAAATCAAAAACTTGTCAGTTCCCTGTGGACCCGAGCTTCCTAACCCCACTCATCCTGAGAAAGCAGGTTCCCTCAGCATCCATCACCAGGCATGTCCTGTTGCACATGGTGACAGAATCTTGTCAAGATGAAGAAGGCAATCACATGCAGATTTGCAACCTCTGTATGGCCATGCCCACAGGCCACACATCCAGCCTGGGCATCCTGGTCCACACTCATCTCTCTTTAAGACTGTCCAAGGATGAGTAGATAACACAGCGTCCTTACGTGACCAGGGGTTTTCACTCTCCAGTGTCCTAACCCATAAGTCATCAATGTCTGCTGAAGGAATCCTTGAAGCAAAATGTCTCCAAATGTGCCCACTATCCTACTGTCCAACAATTTCCCCTCCACATTTGACAACAAAAACACACACATAATGAGGAAGGTCCCATAATGAGGAAGCTGAGGCCACATGAATGGATGGTGTAGGAAGCGAGCCAGGGCAGGTGGGTGGGAGGAGCAGAGGCTGGAAGCCAACAAAGCCTTCTCTTTCCGCCTATAGGTCGAACAAAGCACCCTATCCCACTGTCCAACCAATGCCGGCCCCAAGCCAGAGCCACACAGAACTGTCAGAATGCACAAAAGCAAACCCTGCAGCTCAGAGCTCACGTAGCATGAGCTGGTATTTGGCATGAAATAATCGGGCAATTATATTTAAGCATCAACAGGAGAGATCTAAACATTCACAATGCTGTCAGCTTGAAAAGGAACAAAACTCATCTACTAAGCCTTCACCTGAGCAAAGAGCTCCTTCCTAGTCTGTTTCCTCCTGATGTCCTTCCTGCCCACTCTCGGTGCATACCCGGTGCATACCTCACCCATTCTCTAGGCTGATGGGTCACCATGGTTTCCCATCACTCCCAGATGCTTCAGGCTCATGTAGGGAGAAGCACTTAGCTTGGATTTTAAGGGACTAGCAAAAGACACACTAGAAAACAAAAGCGGGCGAGAGGGTGTGCATGGTTAGACGGCTGGAGATAAAGCTGCAGCACCAGCACCAAATAGGTAGGATTCAGCACTGCTACCTTCAAAGAGAATTCAGGACTAGTTCACTTTAAAATGTGCATTTTTTTGGTGTCTGTATGTATGTCTGCATGTGAATGCACGCATGCACATACCACACGTACATGTGGTCACGGGAAAACCTACAGGGGGGCAGCCTCACAGTCCACCTCATTTGGAGGCAGGGTCTCTCGTTCACTGCTCCATTCACCAGGCTACTGGCTCAGGAACTTCTCCCATCTCTTCCTCCTGCCTCACTGCAGGCACACTGGGCTTACAGAAGTCAGAACTCAGGTGCTCACACTTGCACAACAAGTGATTTTACCCACCAAGCCATCTCCCAGACCCCAAAATGTATATTTTGAAAATGAGTCTTATGCAGTCAAAAGCTAGTTACGGGCTGAAGAGATGGCTCAGCAGTTAATGCACTTGTCTGCAAAGCCTTAGGATCCAGGTTCAATTCCCTAGTACCCATATAAAGCCAGATGCACAATAAGGGGCATGGATCTGGAGTTCGTTTGCAGTGACTGGAGACCCTGACATACCCATTCTCTCTGTGTATCTTTATTCTCTGTCTCTCTCTACTGGTAAATAAAAATATATTTTGGGGGATAAAACTAGTTACACTGATTGTATGAAACATATACAGATTATTGCTAGTCCTGAAGCACTATAAAATAAACCTAGCACCATGACTCAGAGAACTGAGTGGAAGAGGCAGAAAGAATGAAAGAGCCAAGGTGGAGGAGAATTATTCAGAGACATTTGCCCCCTCAGCAACAACACAAAGGGGGGAGGGGGACTGGCTACCTCTAGAGCAATTCATAACCCCCTACCCCATGGACTGATCCAGTATGCCCACTGAGGAGGATCCCCAGTGGATTGGGGACAAGGAGGAGGGAAATGGGGTGTACCATCCTAAGATTTGCTTATACAATGTATCTAATTATGGAAACTAAATGGGAGGAGGGGGCTGAGTTGTGAGAAATTGCCCCCTAATGACTAAGGAGCCGTCAGCAGAGGAAGTCAGTGTACACTTGCTGGCGCAGAGACACAGCTGAGCCTCACTGCAGAACAGTATGTCTAGTGGACGTGCAGAAGTTTTCTGGAAGGATGCAGAGGGGAGAGCCGTGGTAATGGTGTTCTCTCTCAGGGGTGTTGATGTTTACTCTCCATCTTATAGACATTCTTAGTTTCCTTCTCCAAGCAGGCAGCTTGGTTTAACAGTGCCAAGAGAGGACAAGGTAGTGACGATGTTCTGTTTGATGGGGACAGGAGCAAGCGCGGGGCGAAGGGGTGCCCATACCCACAAGCGATGCCTGATGCCTGGCTGCAGATCAAACTTTTTTCTTGCAGGGACCCTGAAGGTCCCACTTTCTGATGCTGACAAACTGAATGGAGGCCATAAATACTACTTCCAGAATGGGGAGCTGTTCCGATTGGTTGGGATGGTTCTGGTTAGGAGTGACTCATACCAATAGACAGATATCCTCAAACACTACTCAGAACAGGAGAACTGAGACCCAAAGAGGGGAGGTGACTAATTCACACCCAACCTGGGACCAAACACAGATGCCCCAAACCCACCAGGGCGGTGTCTGGATTCAGCTCATGGGTACGGCGAACGCAGAAGGTGCAGCAGGAAGTCTTGTTAAATCTACAAGGTGTTGGGGTGTGGGCCCTAGAGCCAGATGGAGGGCATCTCTCTCCAGGGTGGGCACATGTCTCAGCCTATGTAGCCCGAGTGATCCTCAGGGGCACAACACGAGAGAAGAAGCCCCACTTGGATATGGTGAGGTAAGAAAGCAGTACCAGTACCACGGGTGACAACGAATCCTCTCTCTTGAAAGTCAGTCCACTAGCACAGAGTAGGGACCACTCTGCATGTTTTCTATCCCTACTCTATGCTGTTAACTCAATCTTAAAGGAGGGTGGGGAGAGAGAAGGTCGTGAGTGCCCTCTGCTATGTAGCAGAGGTGTGCTGGACTCCATGAAGACAACAGCACTTGGGTTGGAGAGATGGCTCAGCGGTTAAGGCACTTGCCTCCAGTGCCTAAGGCCTCGGTTCAATTCCCCAGTGCCCATATAAGCCAGACTCACAAGGTGGTGGCTCTGGTTCTCTCTCTCTCTCTCTCTCTCTCTCTCTCTCTCTCTCTCTCTCTCTCTCTCTCTCTCTCTCTCTCTCTCTCTCCTCTGCTTGAAAATGAATAAATAAAATATTAAAAAAAAAAAGACAACAGCACTTGCTGTGTGAGGACATGCAAGGTGCAGGGAGACTCTGGAAGCGTCTACGCCTACACAGCTCATGGTGTGTCCCCACTGAGCCGGTGCAGACCTCACAACCCCAGATTCCTTGGGAGAAATTTGGCTCTAATGATACTATGAATTATTTTTCTTCTAAAAAAAAAAAGAACGAAAAAAGATAGACTAGAAAGATAATCTAGCAGTTAAAGGTGCTTGTTTGTAAAACTGGATGCCCTGGGTTCGATTCCCAATTACCCACGTAAAGCCAGATGCACAAAGTGGCACATGCATCTGGAGTTTGTTTGCAGCAGCAAGAGGCCCTCTCTGCTTGCAAATAAATAAGAAAAATGTTAAAGAAAAAGAAATGGCAATGCTTTTCCTTCCTCTAACTAAAGAAAAAAAATATGTCTTTTTGTTTGTTGATGGTTTTCAGTAGTTTAAACCAAGTCAGTCCAAATTCCTAAATATCTCTGCATTCCCGGCCTTCTACTCCAGCAAGAACAGCCCTTTAAAAAAATAAAATAAAATAAAATGAGCATACCCAACCAATATAAAACAGCCCTTTATAGAGAGAGAGAGAGAGACAGAGACAGCTTTAAGCCTATTCTACCCTCACTTCTATTTTCCCTCCTTCTCATCAAATCCTGATGTCCACAGGCCTCTTGCCCACTGACCCTCCTCCACCCTAGCACCCTGGCAGCTTGCCAGAGCTCGCCATCCAGTCTAAGAAGACTGCCAGGGAGGGGCCACGAAAGTCTAAGGCAAGTTAACCAAGACAGTCACTGTACGGGGCTTCTGCCAGGAGGGAGCCTGACAAATGAAGATCAGACAGTGGCCTAAGTCACCCTTCAAAAATTCAAAGTCACACGCTGCTGGAGAGAGCATGCCAGCTCCCATCAAGCCGAATGCTGTCAACCAATTAGAATAAATTGATTTGCTTCATAATGGGCTGTGTCTCTGTTAATTTGCTTGTGTGCTGGAGAGCAGAACGCACACATAAGAGGAGGTGGGGCGCGGTGGCTTCCCAGTTCTGTGATGGACAAGGCAGGAGGCGGGCGTGAAATGGAAGACCAGGGCCCATTGGGGGGAAAGTTGGTGAAAAATGAAAACCAAGAAAGGCAAGGGAATTCTGCGGTTCTTCAACATAAAACCTACTAAATTAACTGCTTACAGAGCTAGATAATCCAAACTCCGTGTTAGAGTATGTATATAAGAAAGTAGAAAATAAGGCAAGGTACTTGTTTCATACCTTGTACCTTGTCTTATTAAGAAGACTGAAGATCAGGAGGCTCCACAGAAACTGCCCACAGTGAGCCTAAGTCTATGGTCACCCCTTCTGTGGGGAGCTGCAAGGACTTGGTTAATTGGCCTCATTTGGTGCCTGCTTTATTTCCAGAAATCCCTAAGTAAACATGTTAGATGGGGTCCAATCAGTGCTGTGAGCACACTTGTAATCCATGTCTTTAATTACAAGTAGTTCCCATTCTTTGAAAAAAAAAAAAAGCTTTCTCTGGCTAACTCTCCATGTTTCTGTGTCATATAATGATCTGAAATTCTAGGGTGAGAGGTACCCACTGGTGTTATAGAACACCCCCACCCCCAAATGTCTTAATTACAAGTGGGCCTGTGTATCAGAACCTGTCACAGGTGCACTGGGAATCACCCAGATCGTGTATCTAAATTCACTACAATGTTCTGTCACTGGGCTTTTAGGCGCTCAGTAATAAAGTGCTTTGTTCTCAAAAGTGTCCCCCACCCTGAGAGACAAGGAGGCTCTGCCTGGTGCTGCGCGATCATGCTGCCCTCTAGTGGCTGCTGCCGGCACAAGGCAGTCTGGTGAGAATGAGCCAGAGAAGAAAAACCAATTACAGAAGTTAACTCCACGGAAAAACAATGCAGAGATCACTTCTAAAAATCCTGCAGTGTCTTGGTATTTCATAACTCTCAGAAAAATTTACAGACATACAAATCACAAACCTCAGTTATTCTGTAAGCATATTTACCCTTTATTTAGAACCTTTACATGCTGAAAAGTTCAGGCAAATTCTGAGCTAAACTACCTGAAAGAACACATACATACACAACATAAACACACAGATTAAGTGCAGCCCACCATACTTATACTCAAGAAAACCATGAGAAGTCAAGGTCTAAAGACAGTGACCGCTATGTTGAGCGGATAACACAAAAAGAACGTGCTGGTATGCATTCAGGAGACTGAGGTCTGGGGATTGCCACCATGGATTTGATGTCAGCCTGAGCTACAGAATGAGTTCCAGGTCAGTCTGGGCTGGAGTGAAACCCTACCTCAAAACAAGCCAACAGACAGACAGACAGACAAATAGAACACAAAAAGAAATTGGACCCTGAGGAAAAGAAAGTGGATGTTACTAGGCTGTAATGTTTTCCATTTAAAATATATTTTTTTAATTTTACACAGTATAGAGAAGGGAAGACAGAATGAGAGACCAGGGTCTCTTGTTGCTACAAAGAAAATCCAGACATATGAACCACTTTGTGCCTTTTGTCTGCCTTATTTCTCTTATGTACTGAAAAAAGCAAATGCCTTTAGTTGCTGAGCCATCTCCATAGCCATTAAAACATTTCTATTTATAACAGTTTTCACCTGAGAGCATGGTAGCACAAGCTTATAGCTCCAGAACTTAGGAGGCTGAGGTAGGAAATTGTGAGTTCTGGTCCAGCCTGGGCTATATTACAGGTTTTAGATCCTACTGGTTATATACTCTCTGCAAGGGAAAATAAAATAAAATAGGGAGTCAGGGCATGTTGGCATATGCCTTTAATCCCAGCTCTCAGGAGGATGAGGTAGGAGGATTGCTGTGAGTTCAAGACCAGCCTGGGCTGCCTAGTGAGTTCCATGTCTTCTTAGAGCAGAGCCAGACCCCACCTTGAAAAGGAAGAAAAGCAGGATGTCAAGCCAGTTTCACTAAGAATCTAGCAGCCAGTACCTGTAGCACAAACAGGAAGTTCTCCCCAAGACTCCTCACAAATGTTCAGACACCTACAGTAATTTCACAACAACATCCTAAAATAAAGTCTACCTGCGTAGAAACCAGTGTCCTCCGGAAAGGCTGCAGGCACCCTCAATCACAGGCAGACAGCGGCCTCTGCTGGACCATCTGGGAATCGCGCCAAGAGGAGGACCAACTCCATTCCAGAGTGAAACTGAACCAGGCCTCTAGTTACCCCAGGCTTAGCCTCCACCAGCCAGAAAACCATGTCCAAGCTTAAACTCTTGGCATGCTTTCTTTGATTTGGAAATCATTTGTGAATTTAAATATAACCTCAAACATCTTTGTGTTTCTTACCACATGCATGATTTATAGAAGTCCCTCCAGAGAAAGAAAAATCAAGTTCTTTCACAATTCTGAATAAAGCAAAATATGAAATACGATTTAACGTATCTCAAAGTCCATGAGGGAGGGACAGAGCAGGGATCTAATGGGACTTAGGATCCTTATACCTTAAATCGCCTCCACTCTGGAATTCATTTGAATCTATGAAAACACGTAGGGCAGGGCCTGAAAGCAGAATGCTGAGCCTGTTCTGGAAAAAGCAAGCATTGGAAATCAGTGTGAGTTGTGACCATGCGCAGGAAAACACACACAAACAGAACACTTGGTTTTAGTCAAAGAGGAAGTGTGTACCCAGAAGCACACCCTTAGGCAAGAGTGCACGGTGAGGACATGGTCTGAACTTTCCTCACCACTGACTAGGTGCTACGACCTCAATATTCCAACTACAAACAGGGAAAAAGCAGGGCGTTGTGAGGATGGCAGCTGAAAGAATCATAGCAAGGACATAGGGTTCTCCTCAACATGTGGGGTTCTCCTCAGCGTGTGCCTAGGAAACAGTCACCTCACCATAGATACCAGCTGGCCCCTGAGCCTCATCGCCTCCTCCACACCACACACCTAAATGTCCATGACCTTCCACACCTGCATCCGTGGGACCTCAGTGTCCCCTGGGCACAGGTGACACAGTTCCAGGTCATTACGGACACACTCCTCGTCACAGCCTGTCCTTCAGTGTGTAAGAGAGGATGACAACACTCTATTAGTGGGGAGGTAAGATGGCCTGGGTGATGGGGTTAGTGGACTTGCCCTGATTGTCAGCTGTCCCCGCCAGGTCCCACTCATGCAATCTTAAATTCCTCACCTCTCGTTTGCTCTGCACCCTCATGGCCTGCCCCCACCAGCTTGAGGATCCTGCTACCCATAAACCTTCAGTCACCCATGAGCCCATGAGCTGCAGGGTCTGGGCTCATATCTCCTGCCCACCTGGGTTACCCACTCAACACACTCTGCCTCACACCCCAACCCCTTCCTTTTCTGCTGTGCCAGCCAATGGACGGACATGCGGCAAGCCAGAAACACAGGCTGCCACAGCCACCTTCCAAGTTCGCTCTTCCCACCCTCTTCCCATTGTCACCACAACTGTCCCCTCCCTACTGCCGGGCATGTTAAGAGACTCAAGGATCCCTGATGAGCAGCACCCCCTTATCAGACACAGACCTCAACATTCTCCACCAGTAGCCAGGCTCGCAAGCCTCTGCCAAAGAGCCAGAGACCTGCACTGGTGTCACCTCGTCAGAGGATGACCTCGCTCAGCCTCTTCTGAAGGAGGACCCAGCCCCGGCCACTCCATCCTGCCAACACTCACACGCCATCTACCATACCAGGGATGTCTTCCTTGCCATGCTAAGGCCTGCAGGCAGCCAAGCGTCCAGGATGTTGGCAGCTAGGTGACCTTTCGTTCTCAAGCTCACTTGGAGCTCGGGAGGAGCAGCAGCCCTTCCCTCTCAGCCAGGTCCCAGGCCTCACCCTATACCTCTTCCTTTCATTGGCTTGCTGTTCCCACTGCAGGGCAGGCACCCTGGCAATGCCTGGGTCACCTGCACAGCATTCATTTCCAGTGATGTCCCCGCCACACACACACACACACACACACACACACACACACACACACACACACACACACACAGCAGAGCCAGTCATCCCATATTTCATACTGCTGGTTGCTGGAACGCCAGGGGGAAGTGGAAAAGCAAGTAGATTTGGTAGGTGACGTGAGGAGGTGGGCTTGCAGGGCTGAGTGGCCATCTTCCAGTAGGGGACACAAGAAAGGGGGTGATGACATTGTCCTCTAGGTTACTGGGTGGCAATAGCAGAAATCTAAAATACACAGATGGAGACTGGGCCAAGGCCTTCTCTAACTGCTGGGGAGTTGGTGCATGACCCTGGACTTCCACGAGGAGAACAGCATCGCATCTTAGATGCATCTGGAAAATTGTGATTTGCACCAACACAAAGCACTCTAGGGAGGGAGTGTGTGTGTGTGTGCACATGTGCAGCATGCAGTTTTTTTCAGGTTTTTATTCCATTGATGGCCTATGTATTTTAGGCTGCAAAGCTTCCCACGGTGACTGAAACCAAAATCGCAAAGAAGAGACAACGCACAGTGTTTGAACTCACTTCTTTTTGCCTCTGGGGCTCGAGAGCACCTGGCACTCCAACCCAGGGGAAAGGTCAGCCTGCGGCTGGAAACCAATAGAACAGAGACAGGGCCCAAGGGACACAGAGTTGTTCCCAGCTCAGTGGAATTGCTCCAAGCTGAATATTTTAAAGCCGGTTCATACAAGTGGCAGCTAGGTCCCAGGGGCAGCTCTCTGGTTGCCATGTGTAACCTAAAGCCTCAGGCTACAAAACCAATGCAGGGCAGAGAAGCGGGTTAGGTCTCTTGAGAACCATGGCCATGG
Organism: Zapus hudsonius; assembly: GCA_004024765.1. Taxonomy (NCBI): domain Eukaryota; kingdom Metazoa; phylum Chordata; class Mammalia; order Rodentia; family Dipodidae; genus Zapus; species Zapus hudsonius. The sequence continues at coordinate 40,553 of PVHP010002256.1, read as the reverse complement.
CACTGGATTGTGGTTAACAGTTACAACCAGAGAGGGCACGTGTGCCCCAAACACAGAGAGGAACTGGTAACGCTGAGCTCTTTTCATCAAAGAGCCAAGTGACAAATCAGTACCAGGCACATGTGGCCATCGTATGTAAATACTTACAGCCAAAAAAGAACTTACTTGGCTAAATAACAGTCATCAATATTGTTCATTTTTGTTTTGGCCTGGTACAGATGAGTGACTATAATTAGCTAAACATCTTTTTTTGCAACCATAATTAAATGCGGGTCCATGAAAAACAGGCTCTGAATGGTTAGAAAATAATATCCTCCACTAGTGAAGTTTTGCCCTAAAGCTTCCTCTGCTGTCCAAATAATGTATGTCCCAACTGCATTTCAAATTTCACTCCTAAGTTTTGCTCCGGCCCCTCGGGCTGTTGTGCATGACAACATACTTTAATATGCACACAGGACAGCAATGCTGAAAAGTGCTATTCCTCACCCAAAGTGGTCATTCGTATCACTTCAGACCTCAGAGCGCAGAGCAGCCATTTGGCAATGAAACAAAGTGTGATCGTCACTGTCTAATAACCTCAGAGTGGAATCCTGTTCTTCACATGAGAGCACTCAGCTTGCACATCACATGCTAATGCAACTACCTGTTCTTTGCAGAGCCAGCCTCCCTTCCTCACCCCCCGCCCAAATCTCCATGCACCCCTCATGGTCCTCTTTGAAGCTAGAGCCACGCAACTTGCACTTAAGCACACATTTTTGGAAAATAAAAATATCCACCTTCATTTTAGTTTAAAAAAAAACGCTTTATGAATTTGCTTTTGTCATTTGTTTCTTTTATTGCAATTTTATTTATTTATTTCTCTGCAAGCAGAGAGAGATAGAAGAGAGACAGAGAGAACGGGCACTTCAGGCTCTGCAATCCAACTCCAGACTCATGTGCCACTTTGCGAATCTGGCTTGACACGGGTACTGGGGAAGCAGGCTTTGTAGGCAAGCACCTTAAGCACTAAGCTCTCTCTCCAAGCCCAGCTCATCATTTCTTTGGGATGGAATGGAGCCTGGTTTCCATGTACACAAGCAGAAGCTCCCCCTCGGAGCTGGAAGAGAAAGGGAAGTTGCTTTGCATACATCCAGGTGGCTTTCCACACCACAGCTTTCACCATCTGTACCTAAGAACCATCACTGGTCCCCTCCTATGAATGACCTCACTGGCATAGTCTATGACGTACTGTAGCTGGAGGGGCAGCCCTGAGGCATGGGGTGGTGTCCCCACATCTAAACCAACATGGGGTGGGCCAGTGTGCACGTACTAAAACAGAACCTGGGGAGGGAGGCTAGAGGCCACGTCAAAAGCTGGGCATGCGATAGCTGAGATTCTGGCAAGAGAGGAACCACCACAGTCATATCGTGGAGGATCCAAATGGAACCCCGCAGAGAATGACAGGATGAACAAGAGACCCACAGCCACAGCCATTAAATCAACACAGGATAAGCCAGTGAGACAGAAACCAACGATTTCGACACAAAGACTCCTAAGCTCACAACCTTAAAGCAGCCTTAATACTCATCCACCACGACTCAGGGAACTATGCGGAAGAGGGGGCGGAAAGATTGTGAGAGCCATGGTGGGGGAGACTATCCAGAGGTACGGACAGGAGAACCTGGCTGATTACTAGTCTATCCATGGTCCCCTGTCACAAGGACTGATCCAGAAGACTCATGGAGGAGGTTATCCAGTTGAGGGGGGAGGGGAGGGCAGCGGGGAATTGGGGATAACAACTCATTGTTTGCCCACTAAATGTTGTAACTCATATGGACAATAAATTAAAAAAAAAAAAAGCTGGGCATGGTCACCCATGTCTGTCACCCAGTGCCAAGGAGGATGGCTGGGGCTCCCTGGTCAGCGAGCCTAAGCTCCAGGCTCACAGAGAAAATGTTTCAAGGAATCAGGAAGAAGAGAAGCAAGAACAGACAGCGTCCTCGAAGAGTCTGGCCTCTGCGCAAGCGCAGATGGGGTACATAAATCTGAAATCTGTATACACACCATGCACACACACACTAAACCACACATGATTCTTTCAAAAAAAGAAAAGAGCAGCGTGGAGAAGAAACTGTTAGTCTCTGTCAGGCAAAGCTCTGACAAAGTCAGCCATTTTACAAGTGTTTCTCAAGACGGAAGTTGTCGTGCAAACTAACACATAAATAGCATAAGGGCAGGAAACGTGGAAATTTTCAAAGACACTTTTTTCTTTGAGTCCACAAAAGCAGCTCTATACTGACACAAAACCACACGTGTACAAGAGCTCATCTTTCTTTAATATTTTATTTATTATTTATTTGCAAGCAGAGAGACAGAAGAGAAAAAGAGAGAGGTGGGAGAGAAAGAGAGAAAATGGGTGGACTCCCTGCTCCTGCAAACAAACTCCAGATGCATGCACCACTTTGCACACCTGGCTTTATGTGGGTACTAGGGAACTGAACCCAGGCCATCAGGCTCTGCAAGCAAGCACCTTTAGCTGCTGAGCCATCTCTCCAGCCCGGAGAGCAAAGTACCAGACTGACTTCCAGCTCAAACATGAAGGTGTGTACCTCGCTTCTTGTCTTCTGGTCAACATTAATAGCTGCTCAGACCTCTGAGAGAAATCCTACGATGAGTTCAGGCAAATACTTCACCCAGAAAAGACAAGCACATGGAAAGCCTGCTTTGTGCTGGGCTAGGCTGGTTGGCACGTGGGTGGTGGTGTCTCTCCACTGTTTCATGGGCCTAAATGAAACCCTCAAATGATGACACCAAGGAGCAGGGAGGGTTCCTTGGGATTCCTGAACTTTATCTTTTACATATGGTAATTCCAGGCAGAAGCCCAGCTGAAATACTCATGGGCACACATGCCGAAGCAAGAGCTTTCATCATCATGTGAGCGTGTGGCATGTGCATGGCTCTCGGGACTGCATTTGATTTAGATATTAGCTTCATGTGATGCTCTATCACCCCAAGACTCACGTGAACCCAAGATTAACATCTCTGAACTTGGGTTGAACTACAATCACTATATCAAACGCTGCAACATTAAGTCAGCTTCAAAGAAAATCCTGAAAGAAACTCCAAAAACTTCCATGAATATTTTATAGTTTATTTTTAATATTGATGTATTCTCTGGGAATGACTGTCTTTTCATGTTGGCGATGCTGCCGGGAGTCTTTGATAAGAGCAGAAACACCTGTGGCGCTGTGTAATCCAAACAATACTATGGAAATTTGGGAATCATGTACCCAAGTGACATGTCTGAAGATGCCCAGCCATCCCAGATGGTCTATCACGTAACACTTCCTGACTGGGTCAGGATTCCTGGGCTCCTTGAGAAGTAGCCAGTATAAACTTAAAAATATATCCTCCAAGAACAGGAAGCCAGCATCATCAATTTGGAAAATGGCCATGGAGCTGCATATGGTGAGAATCAAATAGACCAAGTTCGGCGACTTGGGAACTTCAAGTTCAGAGAGTCCCCAACATGTCTCATCCAACAGACAGCTAGACACACAGTCAGCACAGGCCAGGCTTTGTATGAGCACTCCCCCCACCTCAGGCAGGGTCTCACTCTAGCCCAGGATGATCTGGAACTCACTCTGTAGTCCCAGGCTGGCCATGAACTCACAGCAATCCTCCTATCTCTGAGCCACCACACCAGGCACACTTATTTTCTTCGCACTTGAGCTACAAAGCCAGAAGTCCCAAGAACATCCAGAGGTGAGAAGTGAGGGGTACAGTGAGCACTCTATGCCAGACAGGGAAAGAGCCATAAAGAGAAGATATTCTTGAATTGTATCCTGATTCAAGAAGTTCATGTGACATCAGGGTTTTAGCAGTTTGCTTTTACAGATTGCCTTCCTGGTCAATACAGAGTCAGAAGGCAAAACACACCACAAGCATAAGCACACCTGAGCACAGGTTGGCTGTAGGAGATCTTGGGATGGCAAAGTAGCCACAATCGCTGACCTAAGTATGAGAGGAGTTACATGTGCAAGGAAACACAGCACTACAGACTCCATGGTCACACGCTCCATGCTTCCCTTTCACAACAATTAGGTGTCTACTACAAATGACAAAAACCAGTGTATGACCTTCCAAAATGCCTTCTTAATGTATATTCCTATCCCCTTGGATCAAAGCTGCTCCCATTCATGATTAGAGAACCTGCTTTGGACAGAATGGGGGCTACAACCTGCACCTCCCTGGGCCTGGAACACTCTCCACCTGACCCAATATGATGATCCTTTGGAATGCCCGTGAAAGGTACAAGTTTCTTCAAAGTTCTTCCCAGCACAGACCCACTCCACCAACTGGAGGTGTCCAGGCCTCCTCACCTGAAGCCAAACACAGCCTGCCCCAAGATCCCAGAGCTGGGATGTAACTGTAGCACCATTATATACCAGTGTTCTGTCCAGAGACACTGCTCCTGGAAGTTCCTAAATCCTTAAGACCTGCTGAGCCAGCAATGGAGGTCCAGCCTCAGGTGGCTGTGCACAGTGCCAACCCTGTGTCCGTGGCTCCTGGGCTGCAAAGAAGATCTCGCCACAGCTCACACAGCTGCATGACACGGTGCATGTGTATGGTGGGCAGGCACACTAAGTCACAGCAGAATGCTCACAAATGTATCCTGGTACCATGAGGCATGAGGTTAACAGGGCAATTCACGCCTTGTCTTTATTAATTGGTTTGATATTAAACTGACAACCCTTATAAAATATGAATATAATTACATGCCACTAATGTGGCTTAGGTGAGTGAGGATAAACACATAAGGTGCCGGTAAATTATGGAAAATAGTTCAGAGAACTATCACACAGAGAACTCCACTGTTGGCTTCTGGGGGAAAGTCAGGAATCACAAATACAAGAGCACAGTTAATGTACATAAGATGACATTACACACCTAACAACGTCCCCCTCACAGTATTTACAAACTCACCGGAGGACACAGAGCTAAAAACAATGCTGGAATCTGAACCCAGGCTAAACAAATCCCAACTCTGTCCCCCAGGATGAGGCAAGGTACAAGCTTCACAGAAAGATGGCAAGAAAGCCCATGGACTCACCCCAGGCCCAACCACACATCTCTTTCTTTCTTATTCCTCCACTTCCTTTGTCCCCATGACCCACTTGGCTCACAGGATTGCAAAAAATCCCCTGGGCTGCCTGCCTTCAAGACCTTCTCTTCCCAAGGCTCTTCCCGAGCTATTCTCTGGAGACTCAGCTGTTCTGTACACACATGGTGCATGTTCCCACCCCTGGGCTTCCTAAAGGACAGTCTCCAGAATATTCTGACTCTGAGAATTCCCTTTGAAAAAAAAAAAAAAAAAAAAACTCACAACCTAAACCTAACAGCTCACACCCACTATCAATTTTGCACTTCGGTACTCCTACTACCAGATAGATAATTAGGCACTTGGCAACTCCCTACGTTCTTCTAGTACGAAAACAGAAGAGCAGGGAACAAACGCATTTGCTTTTAGGAACACAGTCATTCCTTGATGCCTAAGGAAGCCTGGATCCAGGACCCCCAACCCAGAACTCCAGTTGCTTATCATGCAGATACCTTATTGTTTGTAGACATAGGCAAAGCACTCATACTGGACCGCACCCCAGTCCCTTCCGACATATTTAAAATACCTCATGAGACAAAGGAAAGGCCACGTAATCCGTTATTACATTGTGGGCTTCACGAAATATTTCTGACCTGAGGTTGAATCTGAGAATGCAAAACGCAGAGGTGTGGGGGCCAGCTGTACTGCCACTCAAACCAGTTCAGGAAGCGGCCACTTCCCTGACAACCAGGTGATGCTTCGTCTTTAACAAGCTCGGTCTGCCATCTTGCCTGCTGGAGATGGGCTGCTCAAAAGAAAACTTCGCCCCACATCCTACAGATGGGACGAGTGGAATCTGAAGTGTGCATAACACAATGCATCATGGGAACGTGCTTTTGAGGACCACCTGCCTGGCTCTTTTCCTGTGCAGTGTTTATATATGTAACTGATGAGTTTACACTGATTTCTTTGCAGTTCTGTAAAACACAATTTTCACTGCCCTGGCTTGAGTTTCTCCTAGTCACAATGAAGAGAGTGAGAGAGTGATGGGGGTAGAGATGGTGGGGGGGGGGGTTGCAGGACATGACTACTGGCCTGCGAAAAAGGAGAGAATGCAGTGGAGGCCACTGCTCCTTTAAGGACAGCACTGAAGTTATGCCACATGAGCGCTCTAACCCAGAGCAGACACTAGGGGGAGCCAGTGTGCCCATCTTAAAATGACATTGGATTTTTTTAGAATTTTATATTCCAAGACTAAGGAAATGGCTCAAGTGGGTAGAGTGCTTTCTGCACTGGCATCAAAGACCTGAATTCATATCCTCAGGAGTGGAGTAGCATGTACCTGTAAGCCCAGGGCTGAGAAGCTGGCCTAGCCAAATCAGTGAGCTCTGGGTTCAGTGAGAGACCCTGTCTCAATAAAACAAGATGGGGAGCAATAGAGGAAGGCAACCAACATTACCTTCTGGCCTATACACACACACATGCATACACACACACACACACACACACACACACACACACACACACACACACAAAATAAGAAAATGGTTAAGTGCCACAAGAGATGCCTTGATAAAAAGATTTCCCCTGTGCCCCTCAGAACTGAATGTTAAAATAAAAGGAATTCTTTAATTATAATCTCCAACATGAGCTCACAATCAAGCATTTAAGAGGAATGCCCTGAGAACTTCTTTACATGTTGGCAAAGTCTCTTACGGCACACAAATTGGCGGTCAAAGAACAACCCAGGCTAGCCTCAAAGTCCCTATCACTGATTTTACTGGTTCTAACCGAGGGCTTTGTGTATGCTAAGCAAAGGCTCTACTGACTGAGCTATATCCCCAGGCCTCAAAATAAAAGCAACTTTAAATCCCCTTCCTTTATCAAATTTATCAGCACTGTGCCCCATAGGCTACAAGAGCCACACTGTTAACAGATGGACCAATAAGTCCATCTCTATTACCTACCTATCTAGTATTTTAATCGTCCCCCCTTAAGAAAACCATCTGCAGCACATTCCATCCCAGGACTTCCTTAAGAAGACTGGCCTTAATTCCAGGAAACGTTATATAATAAATATATTGTTGGTAAAGATTTTAAATATTGCTACTAAGGATGCAATTATAGATGCTTGGGTTTTCATACTATTGAAGCAGATTAATTAAAACTTGGCACAGAGGAAGGAAATCGGGGGACAAGTGAAAAGGAAGATGACGTGTGCTTCATATTAAGCGAGGTATAATTATTACCTCGTTGGGTAATGGTGTTGGGAGGAAGGCACGGACAATGTAATCACTTTCCTCATCCTCCCATACAAAAGCAGCAATCCGTCAAAGTCCGAGGGGATTTGCTCACTGCAGCGCTTTCAGACATCTTGCCAGGTACTTTCTAAATGCTTGCTAATGACAATAATCAAACACCTGGTAACAGTGACCCAGGTGTGCTGTCCAACTTCCTGGGAAACTCTTTTCCATTAATTATGTTCATGCTGGGAACCAAGAGAGAATTTACATTATGAAGAATAACTGGAGGCTGCAGGAGAAGTCGGGAAGCGCCAGGCACCAATCCCCGCTGTCCTCACAGCTATCTGAATGAAGGCCTTGTTAGCGAGCTCAAGTCTGGGAACAGATGCTTTATAAAATCTGTAGACGCACCAAGCAGAGCCACGCGTGCAAGCTCGAGGTAAGCACGCTGTGAGAAACAGGCTGTTATGAAACATTCACAACTGCGCCCAGGGCGTGGGGGAGCCTCAAGCTGTCACATTTTCTATATGTCACTCTGTAGAGAATCATGTTCAGGTGCAAACTTTTGACCTTAAACTTTGCAAACAACACCCAGGGCTGGCAGAGCCTTGGCAAGAGCCCAAGTCCGAAGCCAGATTAAGAAACGCACACATTTAACCCACTAGTCCTTAAATTTCGGAGTAGAAAGGGGGAAGGGAGACAGAGATGTTTGTGGGAGTTTGAAAGTCATGTGATGAGAAAAATCTCTGGACTGATCAAAATCAAGGCGTGGGTACCTGTTTATTCTACCTGCACCCGCAGCTAGCACACACTCTACCTATATGCTAGCTGTGACTGACACGCATCCATCTCTTGGTGTGGGTGGGTGTGCTGTACCCATGGGCCACAAGAGGGCATCAGCTGTCTTCTTCCACTGCCCTCCATTATACTTCCCTCAGACAGGGTGCCTCACTGCTTTTTTTGTTTTGTTTTGTTTTTTTGAGGTAGGGTCTCGCTGTAGCCCAGGCTGACCTGGAATTTACTATGTAGTCTCAGGGTGGCCTTGAACTCACGGCGATCCTCCTACCTCTGCCTCTGGAGCGCTGGGATTAAAGGCGTGCGCCATCACACCCGGCTTCAGTATTTTTCTTTTTTTCCTCACTGCTTTTTGGGTCCATGGCTGGCCTGTCTTGCCCTCGGCACTGTGGTCACAGGCATTCGTGGTGATGCCTGGCTGGGGATCAATCACAAGTCTTCATACTTGAGTGGCAAGTACTCTTAACTACTAAGCCAATCTCCCAGCCCAATATTGAAAATTTTTTTAGATTTTTTTTTGGGGGGAAAGGGGGATTTTATACCCTCTGGTGCCAAGACATGAAAATATGTTCTGGTGCCTATTAGTATTTAGAAAGTACTTTACTCATCATATCTCTTAAACTTGTGAAACTTGTTTAATTTGCTCAATCCTGAATATTACTTAAAATATCAGGGAAAACAGAAGCCCCCCCACCCATCCAACAGAGAAAACCTAAAGCACAGGTGTCCAGTGGGCTGTGGAGGGCCCATTCCTGCCTGGGAAGCAGAAAAAGGAGGGGGGGCATCAGAAGCCTGACGCTCAGTTAGAGAAAGGTCCTGCCAAGTGGGACCCAGCTGTGGACAATGAGTGTATGTGTGGTCTGCATAGCAAAAGTCTCAGGGACAAATAACCCCAAAGGGCTAGTGTTGACTCCTCCCAAGGGTGCCAAGGAGGCAGCCGGGAAAACAAAAGAGAAGAGGCTGAGAACTAGAAGGAATGAGTACTTTGTGGTCACTGCTGGGTAACGCTGGCAGCCAGTGTCAAAAGTAGGAAAGGCTAGGCCAGGCCAGGCACCCTGGCACCACCAGGCTCCTTCTAGCACCTTCCAGTGGGGACTACCCAGCAAATCAGAGAAGAGACATTGTCATCCTGCTCCATGGTCGTATATGGAAAATGAAGAAGATATCAGAAACTATTCATGGAGTGATGAGCAGTGTGTGAAGATATGACCAGTATGAAGCCGAGGGGGTGTCGATGGGTAGAGAACTTGCTGAGCAAGGGTGATGACAGGAACTTGGGTCCCCAGCACCCAAGGAAATGTCAGGTGGATGTAGCAACTCACCTACATTCCCAGGGGATACCCAGGACAGGTTGGTTAGCTAGACTAGCTGAATCAAAGAAGGTGGATAGTAGTCAACCTCCACACGTAGCCACACACACACACACACACACACACACACACACACACACACACACACAAAGTACCCATAGTGCATGGCAAAACGGATGCTAGAGATGTTTCTAAGTATTTGTTACTTAATTTCTACAATGTGACTGGTTAGAATTTATCCATCTTATTGGTAAACTCAATGCACTAATTTGGCAGGCACTGAGCAAGCTCATCTGAGAGGGCAGACACAAGCCAGCCAGGAAGCAGGTTCCTGACCCAAGAGGCTCCACCCGAGCACAGCTGGGGATACAGAGAAAGCCAACACACCAGCTGCCCTGGGCTTCTTCCACTGCAAAAAGGTCTGATGCAATCATTCCTGGTATTCCTTCTAATATCTAAAATTGTAATGATGACTGTAAAGACTCCTCTTCGTTTTTTGGACACAACTTTGTAAGCTTAAAGTAGAGGACCCTTTAATGAATGACTGTGCATCTCTCGTCCAGCTGTAAGACTGACCAATGGATACTCGACAGATACTGATGCATTCACACCTTTGGACTGGGGCTAGAATATGACTAAATTTTAAAAAGTCCCACTTCACTATATAGAGGAGTGACTATTCTGATTCACAATAGCATTTCAATCAAGACAAGACAGTTTGTGGAGAGGAGTATTTGTTTTGGAGATAGGTTCTCACATACCCCAGGCTGGCTGCAAACTCTGGATATGTAGCTCCGATGACTTTGAACTCCAGAGCCTCATGTCCTCTCCTCCCGAGTACTGGGATTTGAAAGAGGGAGGACCACAGACATGCACCACTAAACCTATTTCATGTTGTGCTTGGGCTCGAACCTAGGGCTTTGAACATGTTAGACATGGACACTGTGGTCGTTCTTACTTCGCATGTACTAATTTCGCCATGCCCCACCCCATTTCAGTCAACTCACATGTTCAAAGTTTAAAGACAAGAAAAAGGCTCCACCAATAGATAGCTCCACTGGGGGAAACATGCTAATTTCTGGTTCCTAAGTCTCTACATAAGTCAGCAGGCCCTTGGCTTCTTCTTCCTACGGTCTCTAATTATGTATGTAGTTAGAAGCAATGACTAACCACGGCATTTCAAGGTTATAAAGCACAAACCTGAGGATGTTGGGCACATGCTTTTATTAAAATCAGCCTGTCACATCACTGTCACACTTGCAGTTTCTTCCTGATGAGTTCCATTCAAAGGTCACTTACTCTGTCACAAATTGGAGCTGACACCTCCACTTTCACTTTAAACCAAAAAATAAAAAATTTAAAAATTTAAAAAAAGGATTTTGCCAAAAAGTAACTGGAAATCTATCAGAATTCATCAAACAATGGAAATGAAATGTATATTAGTTTAAACTGCATTTTCCCTACAACTTTCCCATGTGATTGAAACAACCCATGATATCAGTGACTCAAATTTGAGGTATAAACCAAATAATAGCCAAACATAACTATATGGTATATTATATCCAGCCTCTTGCTTCTGCACCACAATCCCTCCTATTTTGAATCTAATTTCTAAAAATTTTCTTGATGTCAGTGAAGTTTTATCATAATACAGAAACTTGATTGAACCACACATAATATCTTTATAAACATCTACAGTATATGTATGAACGCCTTGCTAAACAAGGGTGATTTAAACATTGGAAAAACACTTTAGAATATAAAGTACATTTTCAACGTGGGGTATCTTGGGAGGAGCTTACACCGATTACAAAGCATGCATGGGGCTGCCACAGCCCACAGCTGTAGGAGAGGCACCCATCACAGCCCCCAGGTCACCAAGGAGACGGGAATGTGGACGCTCAGCAGAACTGAGCTCTGTGGACCCAAATGCACACCAATGAGCTCCCACAGACAAGCAGGCTCAGCGACCCTAAGGCATTCCTCACTAAAACTGCAATATGAGCCGGGCGTGGTGGCGCATTCCTTTAATCCCAGCACTTGGGAGGCAGAGGTAGGAGGATCACCATGAGTTTGAGGCCAGCCTGAGACTACAGAGTGAATTCCAGGTCAGCCTGGACTAGAGCGAGACCCTACCTTGGGGGAAGGAAAAAAAACCTGCAATATGACCAGAACTCAATCAGAACCAGAAGTAATAACCACCAAGAGTGACTGGGAGCTGTCACTCACCAGAAGCTGAGTTCAGCCTTGTCCACATTAAAATTTCATTTTCAATGTGACACTGGAATGCTGTGCTCTATTACAATTTTTTGAACAATTTCTGGTTATGTCTCAATAATTCCTTTGTATCTGATGCTGGCTCTAAAGAATGCCATCGATCTATGTGAGCTAGAGATTTAAATAAATGTATTAGAGGCACATATTCATTCATGCACTGAATGTGAGACTCTGAATAATAGGACCTTCAGTGTTAGGATGACGGGGTGGAGGACAAGGGAAGTTTTCTGATTTTTATTGTTGTTGCATATTTATTTATTTTTAGTTTTCTAATTTTGACATAACACACTGGGTCAGGACATCCTGAGAATCTAAAGGAAATGCCATGTTTGTAACTGAAGCAGTAATTACCACACCTGAGAAGCAAGGGTCAAGGTGCAACTCATGTACTCAACACCCAGCAGAGCTGAGGAATCTGTCTCCAGTAACCCAACAGTCTAGTATGAGACGCTGTCTACTTTCAAATCACCTAAAACAAACATCAAGTACAATGGCTTGGGAATGGAAGTGCAAATATTGAACTTTTTAAACATGAATGGCTCCTTCCCTGGCCTCAAACTACTGGCATCTGATGAAAAGAAATGAGCTGACCCCACAATGTTGGTGGCCTTAAGAGGTTAGTCAACGTAAGTCAATGCTAGCAAGAAGCAGGGGCAGCGCGCGCGCGCGCGCGCGCGCGCACACTCACACACTCACTCACTGGGGAAGAGGGACCCAGGAGTCACACATGCTGGGCAGGCACGCTACACTTTCAGCCAGCAAATATATTTTCTCTGAAGATCAGAAACAAGAAATTCAGCTATTAGCATAGCTTAAACTCCTGTGCACAAAAGGGAAGAACAATGACCATGACCTCTTCATTCATCTATAGACATCTGGGGCCTGGATCATGACATAGGCCCAAATGGTGCTCTATGAAAAAGAATGACAGAAATCTGAGTTATGTGCAAACGGTGGTTAAGGGACATACTTCAGAAAATGACAGTGAAATGAGACAGTTGAAAAAGAGACCTTTGAAGATACCACAGAGAAGAGGCTGTGACCTTCAGATATACCCTTCACGGTCCTAGCATTGTGAGGAAGGACACACTTTCACCCTCAGAGTCCTGAACACAAGGTCCTATGGCCCTATCCCTGCGGCAAGCCTGAACCCTTCCTCGGGATGGGGAAGGAGAAGCTTGGCCTACACTCACTTTCATTAGAGAGTGGACTAAATAGCTCTTCAGCTGGTCCTGTCTGTAATCGGCTTGCCTCATCCTCCGAGCATCTGATGTGTGGCAAACCCTGTGCAATCGCTCTCTCTCTGTGACTGACCCACCTGCCAGGCAGGACCCAGAAGCAGGGCCATGCTTCTGTTCATCCACAATGTTTCTCTGGCCACTTCCGTTTTCCAAATAGCATTCTTATTTTTCTTACACTCAGGGATTCAACATACATGCCAAAAGCAAGCACCTGTGAAACCTGTGGCATAATTAAGTGACTGCTGCTATTTTTGATCTCAGATATGGATAGGACGAGGGATGACGGTCACCCCAAACAAGCAAGCTCGGAATTCTGAAAACTTCCCTCAAATTCCCTCCTGTGTGCTTCACTGCATTTTATTTTTTATTTATTTATTTATTTTTGTGTCGGGGAGAGAGGGTATGATCTCTCATGCTACTGCAAACAAACTCTAGCTGCTTTGGTGCATGTGGCTTCATATGGGTGCTCCTGGCAGGCTTTGCAAGCAGGTGCTTTTAACTGCTAAGCCATCTCCCAGCCCTGCTTCTGTACTCCTAAGCAGGCTCTGCAGAAACAACAACTTCATGAGTTACAGCCTTAATGTGTAGTGGGGAAGGGGGGTGTAAATGAGCATATGAATATAAACTTTAAAAAAAAAAGATAAAACACCTGTCAGGAAAGACAGCCTACTATATAATGGGGAGGAACACCTCTTACTAAAGAAAAAGTAAATAAAATATGCTTGGAAAGGTTTTTTGTGCTTAAAATAATCTATAAAAGTTATTAAATAATGAAGACTTGCAGAATGTTTACCAAAATGGTTAATTACAGTGAACTAGGAGGGTATAACCATACAAGTGAGGACATTCACACAGGCCACCTAATATTTTTAATCAGTAAATAAAAGTCAATCCTTTAAAAAAAAACAGGTATAGAAGGAACAGTATCTGGGCACTGATATTTTAAAAACTCTGTCTAAGGGCTTCAGAAAGGGCTCAGTGGATAAGCCGCTTGCTACACAAGCATGAGGAGAGTTCAGATCCCACATAACTGCCAGGTGAGTGTGGTCACTGTCTGTAAAGCTGGACACAGGAGACGGCTGAGACAAGCTGAGCTCAGTGAGCTTTGAGCTCAACTGAGAGACCCTGCCTCAGTTAATAAGTGGAAAGTGGCCAAGGAAGACATACAATGGCTTATACACACATGCGGGGAAAAAAAAAAAACCAAATAGGTAGTTAGCCATGTAGCAAGAAACTACTAGAGTCCAGTGAGCAGGGGTTTACTTCATGACACAATACAAAAAGTATCTGAAGAATGCCTGTCAGAGCTCAGTACTACGTTTAGACTCTAGGTGGCGCCACAGGAAGGAGTCAGCAAAGGCCTGAATCCACTGTCCACAGACAGGGCTCTTTGCCTGGAGCTCCTCCCCTGTCGGTCCTCACAGGCACTAAGAGTAGGTGCAGGGCATGCACACACAATCGTAGGTCTAAAAGCTAGCCTGGAGTTTTGAGCCAGATTCTGCTTGGAGCCCTTTACATTTGAAGACTCAGCACACGGCACTGCAGAATTCTCACATATGTGAGTGACAGCATGGAGCCTCCAATGCCCATGGTGCTGTTGGTCTAGCCCTAGGGAATACCAGGGCAGAGCTTGGCATCCTCCACCTTCAGCCCTCAGTTGCCTTAGATGCTCACAGATGCATTTTATGGAACGTTGTAAGAATGGTGGTTGGGTTTAGAAATGGCACGTTTATTTTTGACGTGTAAGCAGTATTTTAAAAGAAAAATTGCTTCTAATAACAACCTAGATTTGACATTGTTCATTTTACTGTTGTAATTTCCAAACCCATCTAAAACCCATGTGTAATAATCTCATACCGGGCTGGGGGTTTGTAATGGAGTTCAGAGTGCCTCTGAGATAAATACATACATCTGTGTATATACATAGACACAACAAAATGGCTCATATATCCACCTCTAATCCATATCCTGAAATGCCATCCACAGTCACGTGTCATGTTACAGCCCAGGAACCTCACAGGCACGAGGTTGGAGACTTGGACCCCAAGGAAGACAAATGATCTGGCTATGCAGAGGAAATAGAGCAGACAGACACCCTGTCAGCAGTGCACCCCAAACACCAGCCCTGCCTCAGTGAATACAGTGAGGGACAAAATCCCCATGACATGACAGCCTGACGCTCCTTCACATTCTCTTCCACCTCCCCTCTATCTCTTCCTTCTCTCCAAGGTCTCACATAGCCCAGGCTGGCTTCAAACTCACTGTGTACCTGCCGAAGGCCTTAAACTCCTGATCCTCCTGCCTCGACCTCCAGAGTGCAGATTTTGGGAGGCGCAGTGCCTGATTCATGCAGTGCTGAGGATGGAAACCAGGGCTTCATGCGCACTCATGAGCATGCTAACATCTGGGCTGCATCCCCAGCCCATTCTTTCTTCATTAGACTGTTTGCTTGCCATTCTTTGTTTTGTTTTGTTTTTTTAATTAGGGATCATCATTTTAGCAACATGTTCTTCATGTTCCTTTAATATCAAATTCTTCAATGCCTCTCCGTCCGTCTCTCCTATGATTAAGAGACAATTCCAGGAATGAAGTGAGCATTCTTACATGGTCTATTTAAGAGTCTAAGTCACACTTTCTTTTACCAAAGAAACAGACAGGATTGTTTCCTTTATAAAACAAGGAAAGAGAGTCACAAACACATAAAGGCCCAGCACCCACATAAAAGCCAAGCACTGTGGCACAAGTCTGTAATCCCAGTGCTGGGGATGCAGAGACCAGAAGCTGGAGGGAGGGAGGGAGGAAGGGAGGGAAGGAGGGAGGGAGGGAGGGAGGTTGGTTGGGAGGATATTCAGAAAAAGTGACACTTAATGGAAAGCAAAACATATCAGGTCCTGATTTAAAATTTTAACATGTTTAGATAGCTGATTTAAATTCTAAGACTGTTTTTAAACAATGTATTTGCATATAAATATGAACTACAGTCTTTACTGGTATCACTAACCTGAGTGATACAAATTTCATCTATTTTAGTACCCTATTTTAAAGGAATGTTGTATGTGTTGTTTAACCTTGATGAATTATATAAAGAATTTTTTAATTACATTATTTTCTATTAGCTGTATTCATACTTTGGTTGCTTGATACTTTATATGTATTGTTCTTGAGAATTACGAAGGGATTTCATGTGCTTTAAACTTATCACTTCTTTATAGATTCTTATAGTGCAGAAACCTTTTTAAAAGGTTAAAAAATAAAATTACAACATAAGGCTTCAAAAATTTTTCTTTTACATACTTGTATATTGAATATATACAAACTTGGATGGAACGTTGCTTTTGTCTGTATTTGAAGTTCTATTTTAAATATTTTTGACAAGAGTAAAAAAAAGTGGCATTTGGAGTTCTGGTGTTCTGTGTTCACTCTTTTCAACAGATAAACTCAGAATTCTTTTCCCGCTTTCTGAGTTAGCAACCCTATCCCACCATTGCAGCATGACCGGAGGAGTTATCCTACACCAAGAGTGTGGTTTTCTGCAGATTGAAGATGTAGACATCAGTGGAAAGATTTGATACACAAATCACAGTGAATGGTGGGTGTCCCAGTGTCAGGACAGACACTGGGCCATGTCCACATCCTGGTGCAGGAATTCCAACCACTTACTTCAAAACCTATGGGCAAAGGTCCAGAGGCACTTAAGATCTCAACAATAAAGCAAACTTAAAACTTACCCACTATGACTCAGGGAAATGAATGGAAGAGGGGGTGGAAAGAATGTAAGAGCCATGGTGGGGGAGAATATACAGAGACATGGACCCCTCAGTAACAATACACAAAGGGGGAAGAAAAAAATGGGCTACCTCTGGTGCAGTTCATAACCCCTAACCTATGGACAGATCCAGTATGAGCACCGAGGAAGTACCCCAGTGGGTAGGGGACAGAGAGGAGGGAAACGGGGACACCTTCACAAGATTTGATCATACAGTGTATATACTTACTCATGATAAAGATATTAACTTTAAAAAACCTATGTTTGCCTTTTCATGAGATGCTATAAATGGACCTGTCACCTGTGGGCCCAGAAAACTGCCATATATGTGACATTTTAGCTTCTTGTGGGATTTCTCCTTTGACTGGTTTTGTTTGAGACAGCCTTACTGTGTAGTTCGGGATAACCTTGGCCTCTCCATTGAGTGCTGGAATTACAGACAAGCTCCACTGTGCCCACCTTCACTTAGGATTTTATTTTTCCCATTAACACATGCTCTCAATTCTCTTGACAAGTCTTCTAAGTACATCTCCTTTCCCAAGAAAGGACTACGAAACAGTGGTTCTGGACTTACTGTTTCTATGGAAACCTTCCCTTAAACAAAGGATCTGCAATGGCTTCTTACATGGCCCATGCTGACTTCTCAGCAGGAAAATACATCACATGCTTCCATAAACACCAAGGCCCAGGGTGAGATTTTCACCTGCACCCATGTGCTCCCTCATGCATCCTTGCAAGGCCATGTCTAGTCTTTAAGATGGAAAACTAAAGCCATCTTACCCAACAGCTTGCTTGGAATTATTTAAAAACGTGTTTTAGGAGAGCTGAATGACACCATTAACAAGACTGCGGCTACAGGTCATTAGAGGGTGGGAAGATATTAGGGAAGGAAATTAGAAAGGCTTTGTAGAATTCAATTAAACAGACTGGATTGTGGCAGAGAGTCGAGGGCCACACCCCGCTTCTTCAAACAGTGCCACGGACGGCTTCATGAGTACACACTCACATACTCCAGCTGAAACTCTCAAATGTCAAACGCCAGGACACACCCACAGGCCTCCACCATCAAGGGCAGGCAGTTTTCACTCTGATCTCAGTAAATGGGATCATCAGTATGCCCTGATTCTTCATCCATCTCTGCTATTACAGTCTACAGCCTCTTTATAGAAAGCTTAATTCTTCAAAACAGGTTTTAATATTTGTTAAATTACATTGATCCAAAGACACATTAAAATATTGACATAAATCAAGAGTCCCAAACAATTTTTAATCAAAAACAGTTGTAATTTCTGCTGCAAGAAATGTATAATTTATGAAAATAACTAGGGGACTAGGGACATGGTAGTGTTCACCTAACATGCCTAAAGTCCTGGATTCCTCTCCAACACAGCATAAACTGGGCATGGTGATGCCCACCTATAATCCCTCAGGCAGGGGCAAGAGGATCAGAAGTCCAAGGCCATCCTTGGCTACATAGTGAGTTCAAGGCCAACCACAGCTGCATGAGCTCCTGTCTCAAATAAAATAACTGGAAACTCAGAATGTCTCTGATTTATCTCTGTCACATCAGTGCTCCCATGACAATGAGGGGAATAAGGCAAGAAGATGATCATGAGGCTGAAAGCAAGAGAATCCCAATACACAGTAATGCTAAGTCCAAAGCACTGTCTCTCAAAAGCAGCATCACTCATAAGCCAGCCAGAATCAATGTCCATCTCTGAGCTGAATCTCAACTGTAGGAGAACGATGCTTCCCGAGAGAGAGAGAACGGGCACACCAGGGCCACTAGCCATTGCAAATGAACTCCAGATGCATGTGTCACTTTGTGCATCTGGCTTCACGTGAGTACTGGGGAAATGTACTTGGCTCCTTAGGCTTTACAGGC
This sequence comes from Zapus hudsonius, assembly GCA_004024765.1. NCBI lineage: Eukaryota > Metazoa > Chordata > Mammalia > Rodentia > Dipodidae > Zapus > Zapus hudsonius. Next base: position 21,956 of record PVHP010002256.1, on the reverse strand, counting down.
AAGCGCCCTAACTGCCAAGCCATCTCTCCAGCCCCTAGTCTGACGTTAGTTTATCATTTGAGTCTGGCAATTACAAAACTCTTCCAAAGCATCAACATTTTAAAAATCTTTAATTTTCAACAGACAATATTATGTTTGAGCAGCCTAAAGTCATATATTAAACACACAAATAGCTGGACAAAATACCAAAGAAGCACGCAAATACTTCCTATCATTTTCATTCAATTCCTCAAAGTCTCCCCAGAAAAAATAAATTATATTGTAATTCTATGGAAAAATACTCTATAGACACAGTAATTCTAATTATAGGCATAGCAATTTGCTTTTCTCCTAATATTTTAATATCTGCAAAAAAGCCACCATAACCCTTTTAGCAAGATGTATTGGTAACATAAATAGCTTCATTAAAATCAAGTTAAGCAGAAGATTTCTTGTAAGAAATCAGAATCTTCTGGAAACAGTTGTCAAATGTGTGACACAATGTGTGGCACTTGTTTTGAAAATGAACACACACCAAAACACACACACACACACACACACACACACACACACACACACACACACACACCAAGAGCGTCCACAAAGAGACTGAGGACCTGGTACCCTTAAGTAAGACTTTGAAGGCAGAAGAAATATTCAGATTAATTTGGAAACACTGCTAAAAACAAGTGTTACACATAGTAACAGCTACTCTCAAGAACTTTAAACGGGTCAGAAATTTCTATACCAACCTGTCTTTTGCTGACTCTTGAAGTGGCTCTTTTGAGGTTCAAAGACCTGGTCACATACCGGGCCTTCACCTGGTCCTCCCTAGCAGCCCCAGAGAAGGAAAAGTAGTATTTCCACGCAGCTTTCCTAATTGTTCCATCTGCCATTTCCAGCTAACAGGAAGGAAACAGCCAAGAAATTCAAGATTGTAAAAATAACTACAAAACAAAATTATCTTTAAAAAAAATTATCCTCTAAAAAAGTTCTCAGAGCCCAAATACCCAATCTATGTTTGGCTCAGTGCTCACGAAGGAGTAACAACCTGAAACCCAGGGGGAAAACAGAGAGAGTCCCAGGCCTCATCCACGAAAGGTTAGTCCTCCTCACTGGCCATCGGATAGCATGGGGTGGTGTGGACGGACTGTACTGGGTGGTGTGGATCTCAGCGACAGGACTGGTGGAACAAAATTAAAACACCCTTCACCAGTTAGACAGGCTAGGTAGTTTGTCAAGTCTAAAATGGGATGTAATAACACACCCTCAATAAGCTGGCCTTAAGTAAACACACCAGGGTCAAAGAAGCCTCTAGCTCATTCCCCACCAAGATGGACATTGGGGGCTCCAGGCAAGATCCCAGCACAGCTCCCACGAGCCTTTCCACCTTTCCACATGACCACTAAGATACACTGTGAGCTTTCTCTTCCACAAGTTTATGAGACGTGGATGGTCAGACACTCACGTGCACACATTGTACCCAGGAAAATGCATAACTAAATATGCACCCTATGATGGTTAGGTTTTGTTGTCAACTTGGATCTTTTTAATTATCTTGGGTGGGTCTCTGAGGATGTTTACAGAAAGGCAGCTTCTCAGTAGGGGGCAAATATGCTAGAAGTAAACATTTTTCCTGTGTGGGCCATGAAGGAAGGAAATTCCAGAGACTCAGGAAGCCATTAAATCTGGGATAGGGTTGCAAGATCCCACTCTAAGCTGTATAAAGGGGAAGAAATTCTCTCCTTGGCCCTCCTACCTGTTTCCTGTTCTGTGTGTGTGGTGTTGGTGATGGGTTTTTCTCTCTGCTTAGACCTGTGAAAGAGGGCCAGCCTCTTTCGCTCTTACAGAACTTCCCCTCAATCTGTAGTTTCAATAAATACTTTCCTCCCCCAAATTTTGCCTGGTTTGAAGATTCATCCCAGCGGCGTGTGGCTGACTGCGACACACCCATTATGCATGTGTGTCTGGGAGACCCCTCTGCTGCCCCACGAAGGGAAGGAATAATGTGTTTATACCTTTTTAAAGGCCACATGGCACCTTTCCTTCACTGTGTCTCAGGTCTGAGTGGACTGAGGTTGTCCATCCCCAAGTTTGCCAGGAGGAGGAGAGGAGGAGGAAGATGGGGTAAAGAGCAAATGGAGAGATACACCTTCCTAAAGCATTGGATTAGCCTTTGATCCCAGCACTCAGGAGGCAGGGGTAGGAGGATCACTATGAGTTCGAGGCCAGCCTGGGCTACAGTGAGACCCTATGTCAAAAAAAAAAAAAAAAAGGCATTAGATTCTGTGAAAGTAACAATACAAATACATAACTCAGGACTTTAGGGCAGATGCACTGAGGCCTAACCCAAGACTGGAAGGTCATGTTCTTCAATTCTGCTGCCAATCCTAAACACTCACTTGTCAACAATAGGCATGCAATTATTCATAATCATTAAAGCAACTACCTAGCTGAAGAAGTTCACACAAAACCAAACGTGAGTATGTACCAGAAATGCAAGCAGCTGCCTAGCCCAGGCAGGACGTGTACAGGCAGCCCTGCGGGACGAATGCAGCACAGCTCCTTGGGAGGGGTGCCACGTCTCTAGTCTCTGGTGACAGCCGGTGCCTGCAGAGCACACGCTGGTTTTCCCCACCAATTACTTTGCAGTTTATTTAGCAAAAGTCTGGCTCTGTGGCAGACAAGAAAAGAGAAGCAAATCTCTTCCCTCCCCAGGGATGAGAGCAGGGGTGGAGTGCGGGAGAAGCTGGCGAGGACGGGACACAGACACTGGCTGTTTCAGGAAAAGGAGCTCTGTGCTGGAGGTCGATCTGGACAAGCCTCCTCAGTAGCCCTGCGGGAGTATTTCCACCCACACATGGAACATTTCCTCTTCTTAAAGTACTAAATTATCCTAAGAGAAGAAAGAAAAGACTGGGGAACAAGGGCTTTAGAGAATGTGGGGCAAGACTGTCGTAAACTGGGCTAAAGAGATGGCTCAGCAGGTAAGGCATTTGCCTACAAAGCCTAAGGACCCAGGTTCGATTCCCCCGTACCCACGTAAGCCAGATGCACAAAGTGGTGCATGCATCTGGAGTTCATTTGCAGTGGCTAAAGACCCTGGTGTGCTCATACATTCTCTATCTCTCTGTTTGAAAATAAATAAAATATTATTTTAAAACTGTTGTAGCTGAACACTTGTTAGCCATCTTCCTAAGGTACAACGGATCACCAAGGATAGGATTCTCTTCCCTTCCCTATCTCAAGGCCGGACTAGAATGGAATATGCTCTCAATATACACATCAAGTTAAAGAACAGGCTGCTACTTTTGTAATGTAAGCATCAAACTAGAGACAAGAAAATCCCTGAGGGCAGATGCCAGTCACTCCTCACTGAACCCCAGGAAAGACATGTCTTAGCAATTTTGCAATAAAATAAGTTAAGCTTTGTGGTACATATTCAGCAAGAAAAACTTCAGGGTTCAAAAATAAGGGTCTCAGACCCTGTGATCCCCTCCCTCCAGAAGATTCCACTTGTCTACGGTGAGGCTTTATGAAGGTAAAGCAACTCTTCTCTGAGTAGGGAAACAAGACTGGTATCCCAACACCAAATGATTATAGTAGCAGCAGCTTTCCAAAAGTGACTTTCACAACTTATTTTTGAAGTAACACTACCAATGTCTTCAGTGCAAGGCATCGGCTCCCTGAATTATCTCGAACTGTATTTCAAATTCATTTATTTTGCTCAAAATCTACATGTCATGTCATCAAATAAGGAGAATTTAAGTTTCTTCCTCACATTATACTCTATTTCTGGTTAAAATTCAGTAGTATTTTCTCACAGTCAAGAGCTAGTATGAGGTCCAAGAGTGGGTACATTCCAGGAACTAAAAGAAGAGTGCCAGATAGGAATGGCCAGGATTCTGGGCCTGTGTCGTCGTGGGCCATAACTGTCCTTCCTCTGAGGTGTGGTCTCCCCATTCCTGTCTCCTCCTCTCATCTCTCCCTGGGGTTCAGGTTCAATGGTCAACTGAGCATCTTCACTGGACACTCCATCAGCCTTTCAAGACCACCTAGGCTGTACCACCAGAAGGCTTCACATGACCCCCTTGTCCCTTCACTGTCTCTAGGTCACCTCCTCTGAAGACTTTCAAGTTTTGTTTTGTTTTTATTTCAAGGATATGATGTAAAGTTTATTAGATCAGAACACACAGACATAGCTAAAGCCAGGACGATGGGCGAGAGGGACAACATCTGGGGTATTGCTGTGCTACATACTTTTAAGTCTCTGTGCTACATGACCCTAAAAGTCTCCATAAGAAGATATGGAGCCCTGTGTGGTAGTACACCTCTTTAATCCCAGCATGCAGGAGGCAGAGGTAAGAGGATTACTGTGAGTTCAAAGCCACCCTGAGGACTAGAGAGATTACTCAGCAGTTAAGGCACTTGCCTCCAGTGCCTAAGGCCCTGGGTTCAATTCCCCAGTACCCACATGGGCCAGACCCACAAGGTGGTGGCCCTGGTGTGCTCGCTTGTTCTTTCTCTCTCTCTCTCTCTCTCTCTCTCTCTCTCTCTCTCTATATATATATATATATATATATATATATATATATATATATATATATATATGCTTGAAAATGAGTAAATAAAATATATTTTTTTTAAAAAAAGATCTTATTTAAAAAAAAAAAAAAGCCACCCTGAGACTACATCATGAATTTCAGGTCAACCTGGGATAGAGTGAGACCCTACCTTGAAAAAACAAAATAAATAAGACACAGCAGGAGCAGGATCTATGACTCCTTTCTTGCTTGCCACTCATGGAGCAGGAATGTGTAGGGTGTTGATAAAAGAGGCTCCAAGAGGGGCCACCAAACCACCAAAATGTTAGTGGCTCAATCCTGTGTGATGTTATCCACTCTCAAACAGGAGTGACTGACTGCTAATCCTCCCAGACTCTGGTACATTTCAAATACACCACTATCATCTTTAGACAGATCATCCAAACAGAAGGTCAACAGGGAAATAATAGAACTCAAGTTTCTTTGATTCCTGGTTTGCTCTCTTCTACACAGCCTGGGGCCCTGGAAACTAATTTCAAACCGCATCTCAACACCGTTCATTTTCCAAGTCCTCTTTATCCCTCCACTGGGCAGCAGTGGCCTTCTTCCTGGAGTGTTCCCTCTCCTGCCCTCTACAGTGCATTCTAGAACCAAACTTCCAAAATTATGCATCCAGTTTGACAGTTTGATGGCTTCTTATCGTGTTCAGTTCCAACTCCTCAGCCCATACTGCCCTGACTAACCCTTGTCTCCTAGTCACCTCCCCTCCACCCCCTCATGGCTCACTCAACTCAGTCCCACTAGTTCCTTTGGATTTGTGCACCCCTCCACCTTCTTTCACCTCGGGGTTCAGGTCTCTGTCCCCTCCTCTGCAGCACTCTGCCCCAGTGAGCCCCAGGTCTGGCTCCACCTTATCCAACCCACTTGTCTCCTCTTCAAACATGCCACAGGCCTGCACCATCTGTCACACCTTCTGTCTGCCACGCCCCGTGCTCACTTCCTTCACAGTCCATAAGCCTGACTCCCAGGAGTTCTGCAAATCCGGGAACTTGGGATCCTGCTCACTCACACATCAGCAGCACTTCTGGCCCTCTCTCAATTATGAATGACTGGCAAGCACTTGTTAAATGAATGCCAGAAAGACAAAATGAATGAGTGAATTTGCAACATCTGCTAATCTTTACTCAAACAAATTCTGTAATTTCACAATGGGTAATGATAAGTATGCTTTCTGGTGTAATTATACATTTATTAACCTGTGGTACCTTAACAACTATATAACAAAATAGTTTTACAAAATAAATCTACATTCTTAGTAGCCAAAGCAGCTACTGTCTCCTATCTTAATCAATACTGAAAGTGTCTGTTACTTGAGGACAAGGGAAAAGCTAAAGAAATGAGATCTGTGAAGTCTAAGAAACACTTTTATTAAACAGGGGCACTACCACCTACACGGCTTTTATAAGATGTGACCGTATCTTCTATAGTGTACATCACATAAGCTCAAAGGGAAATCTTGGTTATAAGTTGCTTTATTTTGAAATCATTAGAGATTCAAAGGGTACAGGCTCTGACAGCTTTTCCTCTTGTGAATTTTGGGAGACACAAAATTTCTACATTCAATAAGATTTCTACTCTTCTCTGAAAGAGCGATACAATCTTGTTTAGTACACTGAAATTACGTCCAGAAAATATTTATGAAGAACAAGTAATTAACAGTCATCCATTTTAGAGGGAGGGTGGAAAAAAACTGGTTAGTGACATACTTTGTTTGATGACCAAATAATAAAAATATAAAACTGGACTCTTTGTGTCTGTGCACGTTGATGACATGCTGGGAACTGTCAGAATAAAATGTGTCTCTTTCAACAACTACTGTTGAGCACCAATTATAAACCCAGCTCTCATGGAACAAATACAAATGTAAAAACAGGCAAAGGAAAGTGATGGTCTCTATAAAGCAAAAGCCTTGGGAAGTCTGGTTTGTCTGTCTGGCTCTTTTTTTTTCATTCTTTCTTTCTTTCTCTCTTTCTCTCATTCATTTTTTTCTCTCTCTCTTTCTCTCTTTCTCTCATTCATTTTTTTCTCTCTCTCTTTCTCTCATTCTCTCATTCTCTCTCTCTCTCTCTCTCTCTCTCTCTCTCTCGCTCTCTCTCTCTCGTTATTTCTTTGTTTTCTAAGCCTTAGAAGCTGGTATTGAAGGAATTACACTGGGGAGCCAGTGGTGGTGACCAACTGCCAAGGGTGACAGAAAGTATTCTTTCCCAGTGCTTTATTTTGTCCAAGAACAATGCCAAAACCTTAACACCAATTCCCAGACTTAATCATTAGCCCCGATTTACAAGCTGAGGTTAAATAAGCTGTGCGGGCTCTCTACAGCACAGATACCATGGAGCCTGGATTCGATGGCACCAAACACAAGCCACCCTCGACCTGAAACAACACAGAGCAGCAACTCAGTCACAACACCTACACTGGTCAGTACGGGTGGAAGACTCACTGTCCCCTACATCTCCTGCCTCACCAGGCAGCCAGGAAAGGCTTTTAAGGGCTGTCCCTGAGGAGGCTGAGGACCAGCCAACACGTACTACCCAGCTGCAAAGCGCCTGCATGTGAATGCAACCAGCATCCATAAAGTATTTAAATGCTGGGGAATAATGGCTTTGAATTAATTAATGAGCCATTTAGTGTCCTACTTGACAGTTAATTTAAACGTTCTCTTCTTTAGAGCCTCACTAAAATAAATCCACTTAAGAGGAAATTAATCAAGCCATCATGTTACCGAAGTCTACGCAGATTATTTCAATTTGACATCATCGCGCTTATTAATCATTCCAACCTTATGTCAACTCATCCTAAAACTAAAAGCAAAAAGGTGTTTCTAGCCAATGCTTTACTCACAACTGCTTACTGCTTTTCTTTATGTAGGAATTGGCTAGAAGTAGAATAGAAAAAAATTTTAAATGGATAGTTTAAGGACCCCCCCTCCCCACCCAGGAGATCATATCCTTAGTCCTCAGAGATACACAGTCAACACTTTGTGCTACCCTTCCACAGTTTTCCAAGTTGAATAATTACTTCTACTAAAATGAGACCATATCGTGTTCAAGAAACTCACAAATGTGCCCATGCTTCAGAATGCAGTATACAACTGACGCCACCTAGGCACTCAGTCAGCAGCCTCCACCCCAACCTGGCCACCTTGAGGCCTGCCAACCTTGGTGACAGCCCCCTCCCACTAGTCTTTGCCAGATTTGCACCTTCCAGAAAAACCGGCTGCCCAACAAACACTGACATGGTCTGCTCGTTTTTCACATCTGCCAGATGTGTTTCTCAGGTGCACATCTGGCCACCCACCACCTCCTCCAATTTGCACTTATCCCTCCCAACCCCAAACAGAAATCTTGCTGTAGCCTGAGCCTGACTTGGGTCTTTGTCACATCTCTCACAGGACCATTCCTTCCCTTCAGAACCAGTCAATATCTGCTAGTAACTGCACATGTAAATCTTGTGTCTTTTAATTCTTGCATCAGACCCAAGAGGCAGAGACCCTGTCAACTTGGCTCAACATTGTCCAAAAGTACTGCCTGCCCTCAGTGCCATGCACAAGGGAGGTGCGAAGTCAACAGGTTGAATTAAATTAAAATACCAGCCTGTCTATCCAAGGACTTGGCTGCATATTGCTGTCTTTCAAATTGTTATTTAATCACTGTGGACCAAAAAAAAAAAAAAAACGTTCTCTTTATCTTTTTGGAGAAGGGTAGCAAACACTTAGCTTTGACTCAACATTCAGGCTGGGTTTTAACTCCTGCTTCATTTCATCTTAAATATTCATCCCAAGAAACACAGATAATTCATCCCCTTTGATAAATAGTAGACACACACTGTAAGAACTTCACTAGAGAGAATGCTTGCAGTAAACAGAGATGGTTTATGGTGAGCTAAGGCTTCAGAAAACATTGCTTCTTTAAAAGTATGTTTCTGCAGATGATTCGGGTGACTGCAACCATGTCACCCCAGGAAAGCCAGGGACAGCGATATAGATTCTATGGCTAACTTACAAGATGAGCCCCCTTCCCAAAATAGCAATGTACCTGTCACCATGTAACACCTTAGGCATCATTTTAATTCATTATAACATAAAACTAAGCCAGAATTTTCAAAAAGGAGGGGGGAAAGCTGGAGTAAAAATAAGCAGAGCAGAGAGAAAGAGGATTTCTGTCATCATTATAAATTTCAAAGCAGCCACATCGAAATGCCCACTCTGCAACTCATGCCTTTGCTGCCTGCCACACACACACAAAATACAAGACCAAATTAATTTCACATGTTTAGGAATAACTAAAGTAACCCACTTATTTGAAATAAGGGTTCCTGGGTTATTCTGATTATCATTGCTTTTCATTAAGCACAAGGTTAGCTGGAATTCTTTAAGTGTGAATACAATTGCTATATATTCAGTATCAGAGGTCTTTGCTTACCCGATATGCTTCACGGTTCTCAGGGAGGCAAAGAATGCAGTGCTCATGTTAATATTCTTCACAGTAACACACACAACGGCCCATATTGCATTCCTCCTCCTGTGTTTCATTTTGCCTGTTCACAGCATAGCTAAGTTGGTTTTAGGAGCCCACATATTTCCTAAATAAAGGACATCAGGCATCTTTGGAAACTCTCCCTAAAGGGCATCTCTTCAGGAAGCCAGTCCATATTGATAAGGATCTAATGATGAAGCAGATCTCACAAGGAAAGACAGCCTGGATGGCTCCACACTCTCCTGACCCCAAAATATGGGCATTCTAAAAATGACAGCTGCTACGGTTTAAATGCCATTATAGCTCAAGTCAGAGGTGGGCCTTTGGACACCATTAAGTCCTGGGGTACTGCTTCCTGACAGAACGCTGAGATCAGCCTCTTCCCTGTCTCTCCTTCATCATCACCATCCTTCACCTGCCATGTCACACGGTGCCACATGCCTGGACTGCCAACAGCCAGTGCACCTCATGCTACTACTTGCTGCCACCACAATCCTGCCTTAAGCCTGCACCCCAGCATAAATGTTCATTCACTCTCAATGTAAACTGCCTCCTTCCAACCCTTCCTTCACAAAGGACAGCAAACAGACAGAAGAGGACATCTGGTCAGGTCACCACCAAACAGAACATACATGACATCATTCTTGGTTAAAACAGAATTACATCCAAGTCTGATTTAAAAAAAAAAAAAAAAAAAAAAAAAAGCTTGACATCACAGTCACCTTCAGACTGAGCACAAAACAAAAGTAATGACTGTGACCTGAGCACGGGTCATCTGCAGTAGGAATGACACCTTTATCTACAGTATGAACTGCCTTCACAGTTACCACTTTTAATGAGTCCTTGGTCAGAAATTTTTAAGCTATATTTTTTTTAATTTAAGTGTTGCTCAACAAATAAAGCTATACCTACTGTAGTATGCTCTATTTTTTTAGCATTTTTTCTATTTTGTAACTGATGTCAAGAAGCATGATATGAAACTCCCTAAAAATCAATTTCACTTACTAATGTTTAAAATGTTTTTCCACATTAAAGAATGTTTCTACCTTGTATTGGAAATGCAATAAATGATCACAGAGATGAAGGGGACAAAAGAAGGAAATGGTTAAAATAACACATTGTGTGCATGTGTGAAACTGTCAATGGAAAAGTTTAAAAGAAAAAACAAAGACTGTAGAGCATGCATGGATTTGCTATCATCTGAGGTACACCAGAAACAAAGTCTGAAATACAATTCAGTGAGAAGCCTATGGAAGGTCAGACCTCATTTGCCTTGTACCGGGTTCTGTGTGTGATCTAACAGGTAACTGCCCTGAGAGAACAGCTCTACTTGTAGTTGCTGAATAACGTCACCCCTGAGATCTGTGCAGAAGCACTACCTTACCCTACCTGCTTCCTACACACTCACCCCAGCAACTACACAGCACAAACTCTTCCCCAGCCCATATGCTGGCCCATGTATTTCTAAAGACTTACATTGTGATTCTCTACCAACTCCAAATGCAACACACTGAGCATGTCTGTGTTGATGGGGCACAGGGGGTGCTGGAGGAAGGCTGTAGACAGTGACAGGCACCACTCTGGCCCACAACCATTGCTGTGTCATGCTTAACATAGTCTCAGCACCCTTGGAAGCAATGACATCACACACAACTCATGACACAGCAAACCAGCCTCTACTGTGACAAGAAAGCTGTGCCAAGCTAGAGGCCAGAGATGGGCAGTATAGTGGCCACTTCACTGGCTGACTGATGTTCTCTTACACAACCTGCGAGGGGAACCTAGTCCTGTAAGAAAATAGAAAATAGAAACACTCAAGGTAGGCACACAGAGGTTCCCCAGTTCCCCAGCCTGATGAGTGTCCAAGACCATGCCCAGCACCAAACCCAGGGAGCCACACTGGCACAGCTATGGGCAATGGAAATACATAGCCAGGTGAAAGATCACTACTTACACTCCTTAATTAGGAAAACACAGGTCAGGATAGAGAGCTCCCTTGATCACAGTGATGGATTTTGTGATCATCAGAATATTTCTTTAAGTATTTTTGCATTGTCCACGCTTTCCTCCTAAGGGGTCTGTGTACATGTGTGAGGCACATGTGAGACACAGTGCTCCAGCACTGTGACTAAGCTTTGCTTGGGTTGTGTGCTTTCTATTTTTATTTTCATTTGGAGGGTGGGTTTGTTTGTTTGTTTGTTTGAGGTAGGGTTTCACTGTAGCCCAGGCTGACCTGGAACTCACTCTGTAGTCCCAGGCTGGTCTCAAACTCACAGTGACCTTCCTACCTCTAGATTTGGTGTGATGGGATTAAAGGTGTGTGCCACCATGCCTGGCTATAAGGGTTTTATAGAGAGAGAGTAGGAGGGGGAAAGGGAAGGAGTGAAAAGAGGAGCAAATAAGAAAGTGGGGAGGCAGAGGGCAGGAAAGGGGAGGACAAGGAAACTGAGGCAGAAGGGAAACTCATGAAAGAAAGAGCAGTACACTGGTTTACCTCTTTCTAATACTATAGCTGGGAACAGGTAAATTCTTCCAAAGTCTCTAGTCACTTTCAGCTTTAGACTGAACCACACCACTGACCACTACTTAGATGGCACCCTTGCCAGAACTTGCAGAAATCATGTCAGAGAAACCCCTGCTAAGTGAAAAACCCCAAAAGGAGAAACAGCATACAAAATAAAGCCAGAACCAAATTATAACCAGACATATAAGTTTTGCCTTTTTCATTTTATTTTTTTTTTTTTTTGACACAGTGCATTCCTGGCTCATAGTAGCCAGATGCAGCTACTCCCATTATGACAGATGCTGGTAAGTCAATTATTCCTGAATTTACTAAATATTTGTATCTGGAATTTCATTTTCTTTGGGATTTCAAGGAAATACATAAGGTTTCTGCCAACTCAGAGCAGGCACGATGCTAGCTGTCAGCAATGCAGCCAAGAGCCTATAGCTGCGCTCACAGATCACAGTGCACCCAGAGAACGGATACAGGGGTGAGGCAGAGGGTCTGTAATCAGCAAGTATCCCAACGACTGGACCACCTTCCAGCCTTCTCAAGTGGGGTTCTTCAAAGTGGATCTGCTGGATGCCCTTGTGCCATCTCAGCTCAAGAGGGTAGCAGCCAAGTCTCAACACCCTCTTACAATGAAGAATTTGCTGGCTTCTGTGCAAGCTACCAAATACCTGCCACAATTCTTAGCATGTTGAGGGTTGCCACTCTGTACCCCTCTCCTCCTACTTCCCTTTCTCCCCCACTTCTTTCCAAGGAGTGGAAAGGAGCATACAGGTGACATTAAGCTGCTGTGAGCATCTACGTTCAGGAAACAATGTCACAGACTACCATCAAGCTGGTCTTCCAGAGATAAGTTACCCTCAGAGCAAAGGTGGTGGAAGGGACAGCTCTCTGAGAGGAAGGCACACACCGCGTAATGAAAACCACCTGAATGTATCGGCTCAGTGCCTCACGTAGACAAGCCGTCAGAAAGGACTATCTCTGGGCCTATTCTGAGAGCAGAGCTTGGAGACTCTAGACATCTTACAAGGTCAGAAGAAGACCCATGATGAGCCTGCATTCTCCGGGAAGATGTGTTTGCTTGAAATAAGGAAAATACAGTATCAAAGCATGTTCGCCATGTTTCCAGTTTCCAAATCTGCCATTTTAAAATTGCAAAGCTTACATCCTAAGTCACAGGTGTCAAGAAGATCACTGCCTTCTGACATCAGGACATTGAGTTTTGATGCTTAATATAAAACCCAACACACCAGCACGGAAGGACCATATGATCATCATGTGCTTATTTCTAAAACAGATCCTCACTGCCACCCTTGCCCCAGTCCTGGAAAAAGCTGCCTTTGGAGCAGCACGACCTGGACTTGAACTCACCCTGTCTTTGTCATCCGCTACGTCACACAGGATGTCATCCAGGTCTAGAATCCCTCCATCTCCATGCTCCAAGCGATGCACCTGTATCCAGTAGTTGGGGTCCTAGATAATAAAAGAAAAGAAATGTTGAATATAACAAGTCAGCATTGCCCAAAGAGAATTCAACAATTTAAACTGTGACAAATTCCTCCCATGGAAAGGAATTGAGCATATCAATAAGACTGCAAATGATTAAAAATTCAGGCAGCTCTCTAAGCTTGATAGCGAGTCAGTTTTCCTCTTATGATCAACTCGCATGTCCATGCTTTTTTCCTTGGCCCGGGTGTTGACAAATGACTGCAGAAACCAGCAAAACTCACCGCTTCAGACACTGAAGTTTCCTAAGTATATCAGGCTTCCCATTGTCCAGCATGTGAGCCACTTAAGAATCCCCTCGATACAATCAGAGAAATGTTCTAGAGCAACCAGCATATACTCTGCATTAAGAACTATTTTATCTGCAATACAGAATTGCTACTGAAAAGTTCTCTTAATACTCCATTTTTTTCCTACCTAAGAAGGGATGTTTGATACCTTTCTTTCTTTCCTTTTTTTTTTTTTTTTTTTTTTTTTCTGAGGCTGGGTCTTGCTCTAATCCAAGCTGACCTGAAACTCACAGGAGAGCCTTGAACTCACAATTCTCCTTCTCCAGACTGCTGGAACTAAAGATTTACACCACCAGATACTGTTCTTTCTTGAGAAAAGAATAGTGTCCCAAAAGCCAGCTGATTAGAATTCAGAACACCAGCACCCATGTAAAGCCAGACACAGTGGCAGATGCACTATAATCTCAATGTAAGGTACAGCCAGGAGAATCAAAACTTGTGGAGGAGGGGCAGCTAGTCTTGCCTTCCCAGGGGCAAAACAACTAGAGATCCTGTCTCAGACAGTTATACAAGAGGACCAACACCCAGAGGTTATCTTCTGTCCTCCACACACTAGCACACATGGAAATGTGCTCTTACACACACACACACACACACACACACACACACACACGAACACCCCAAACCTACATCAATACACACACGTGGGAAGATCAAGGATAGTGAAAATGTAGATTCTTCCCATGTATGAAGCAAAACCATACAGGATGGCGCCAGAGGTCAGCATTCTTAAGATGCTCACCAACCCAGTCTAACAAAGGCATGCCTCGGAGCTACCACCGTGGAACATTAAGGTCGGAAATACAGAGTGACTGATCCTCGTCACTTTTTAACCAGCTGAACAAGCAGTTCTGATCTTAATCCTCAAAGTTATGAAGCACAACCATAAAAGTTACTATGCAAATCACCCCCAACTCCCCCGCACCTCATCTAAGTGGACCTCTATAAAGATTATTGTTCATTCAGAATGCATGTTCACACACATGCGTGTTGAGTTCTCTTTTGCAGGCTATGTCGCCAGGGAGTCCTCAGGAGCCCATTACTGTGTGTGCTTCGGGAATATGTCATTTCTACATGTGTTGAGCAGCCAAAGCCCCAAAACAAACTTTACGCTAAACTAGACTTCAAACTAGATGATGCATAATTGTGGGAGGGAAACTGAAGAAATTAGTATCCTAATGTCAACAGGACAAGGTACCCTCAACCATCAACCACTAGCCACTGAGGACGAGGGCACTCTGCCCACCCACTCCAGCAAGCTCAAGGATGAATGAAGCAGCTTAAATAGCAACATTCATTTCTAGAATACTTTCTATGTCCACGAGCATGCCAAAATGTGGCATATAAAACCTGCTCTTCCTACACCTCCTAACTCTTTCCAAATGAGATTAATATCTGCCAACTTCATAAAACACTGGATCCACCCCTACAAAATTAAGTCCCTCCTACCTTCATCCTTCCAAACCTGCTCCAACACAGCCACTACCCTAGCACCTCCCTTTCACAGCCTACAGGAAGCCTCACCCAACCACAGCCCCCACACCAGACCTGTCAAGTCCTACCTGCTCCTCTGGGATCCCCTGTTCACCCACAAACTCCTCTTTTCCAAGAGCCTTGCCTGACCATCACACCCTGAGACTACAGGTCTCTCTCCAGCCCACTAATATTCCTTTTGTTATCAATAGCAGTAGTTGTTTGCTAATGTTTTATTTTTACACATAATATATTTTCTGCCCTTTATATATCTGGAGACTAGAGGGATAGATCAGTGTGTAAAGTGTTTGCCTTGCAAACATAAAGACCTGAGCTTGAGTCCCAGAACCCATTTAAAAATGGCAGGCATGGTAGTACACACCTGTGATCCCAGCACTGTGCAGACAGACACAGGAAGATGCCTGGGGTTGGCTGGCCAGACAGTCTAGCCTATTTGGTGAACTCTAGGCCAATGAGAGGCCTTACCTCAAAAAGGCGGATGGCATACCTAATGATGACATGCAAAGTTGTCCTCTGGCTTCCACACAAATGTACAAGTTTACCCACACACATATGAACAGGCACACACACACGTACTCATGCAAAGAAAAAACGATGATCAATATCAATGTGTTCTCAGCTTCGTTTCCTGCTATAACCCCACTGCAGTCAGGCTTCTTCCCAAACACATTCCCAAACCCTCATCAAGTCACCCGCTGCCTCGGGTTTGCTACATGCAATGGGCCTTTCTCAATCCTCGCCTTACTGGATCTATCGGCAGAATCTGATACCAGCAATCACTCCCTCTGCTTTGAAATACCCCATAAACTTGGTTTACAATCCTACAACTTGCTGACCAAAGCTTTCTAACTTTGAGACCTAATTGTGAACTCCTACATTTGGAAGGGGACCTGATCCAATAGTTACACCATGTGGTCATGACACCCACCAGACTACTTATCAAATGTTGCTCCAGAGACACATGTGGGTGGAAGTAACTTCTGGAAGTGAGGGAGTAAGCAGGTGATGAGCAATCCCCATGGAGCATATCTGATTTCAAAACAGATGTGAGCATAACATAAGAAAATGATCTCCTTCCAAAACCAGTTTTGGCCACTGAAAATATAAATCCTTGCAACAGTGTCTGCTGTCACTAGAAACTTTTATCAACCTAATTCTCCATCAATAGAGACTTCTATTTCTAAGCAAACAATCTAAGCACATAACAGGGGAGATGTTGGGACATTCTTTTTGAGTATACTGTCTGGCAGCTTGCATTTGAAAATCTCAGTAATAATAACAGAAACCACAGTCTGCAGAAACTTAAAAATATAACTGACAAAAAAGTTGTCAAAAGCTACAGAGCAAGGGAGATGGCTCAACAGATAAAGTGTCTGCCATGCAAGCATGAGCACCCAAGTTCGAACTGAAGCACCCACATAAAAAGCCAGACACTGTGGCAGGCATTTGTAATCCCAGCCACACTTACAGCAGAAGAGAATGGCAGAGGCGAGAGAATCTGGGAGAAACTAGAGAGCTGGCTAGCCTGGCTATAGCAGCGGTGAACGAGAGACTCAGTCATCAAGGAGGTGAGTGATAAGGAGCTGTCCTTGCCACACGTGCACCACAACACATGCATGCCCACAATCTCTCTCTCTCAATCTCTCTCTCTCTCACACACACACACAAAAAAAAAAAAAGAAAAAGAAAAAGATTTCATGACCTCTAACCCAACACTGCACATAATTCCTAAAGGAATTCTTCATATAGAAGAGGAGCTATCCAACCATGAACTCACAAAACCATCAGACTAGAAGAGGAGCAGATAAGAAACTAGAATTAAATCTGGGCATGATGGTGCATACCTTTAATCCCAGTACTCACTCAGGAGGCAGAGGTAGGAGAATCACAGTGAATTTGAGGCCACCCTGAGACTACATAGTGAATTCCAGGTCAGCCTGGGCTAGAGGAAGAGCCTACCTCAAAAAAACTTAAAAAAAAAAAAAAAGAGTATTAGGAAATGTTGCAGTCTGCTTTCTAGTTGCTGCGCAGGAAGAACCCAAACAAAAGCAGCTTGTGGAGGAATGGGTTTATTTGGTTTACGGACTCAAGGGGAGACTCCATCCTGGCAGGGGAAACGATGGCATGAGCAGAGGGGTGGACATCACCTCTGCCACAGTACTGCAAACAGCGGCAGGAAGGTGTGCCAAACTCTGGCAAAGGAAAGCTGGTTTATAACCCCATAAGCCCGCCCCTGACAACACAGCTTCATCGTGGTTGTAAAACCCAAAGTGCCGTCAGCTGAGGATCGATCTATCAGAACACATTCATTTGTTTCTAGGGGACACCTGGATCAAACCATGACAGGAAAGAATCTTTTTGTTTGTTTGTTTGTTTGTTTTTCGAGGTAGGGTCTCACTCTAGCCCAGGCTGACCTGGAATTCACTGTGTAGTCTCAGGGTGTCCTTGAACTCATGGTGATCCTCCTACCTCTGCCTCCCAAGTGCTGGGATTAAAGGTGTGCACCACCATGCCAGCTTCTAGGAAAGAATCTTTAGAAAAATACCTAATGAAAGAAACTGGCACTTCTCTTTATATCCCTGGATGTCAATGGTCTTAATTCTACAATCGAATGATGCTGACTTAATGGACTTTAAAACAAGATCAAACTGGCATCTGATTTTTAACAAAGATGCCAAAACACATGTTGGACAGCCTCTTCAAGCCTGTCCCAAAAGCAACTTGAAATGGATCAATGACCTCAGTGTAAGACCTAACCTTTGAAACTCCAAGAAGAAACAGAGGGAGCACTTAAAGAAAGAGGCGTGAGCGATACCTTGTTGAGTAAGACTCCACTAACTCAGGAAATGAAAGCAAGGACTAACAAAATGAAATCAAGACATTCCTGCCCAGCAAAGGAAATGATTAACACAGGGAAGAGACGGTCTAAATAGAGAATGAAAGAAATGTTTTGCCAGCTATTCATGTGACAGGGGATTTATATCTAAAATACATAAAGAGCTCAAAAAAATGTAAACCCCAAAGAACTCAGTTCATTCAACAAATGGGCAGATTACCTGAGCAAACAGTTCTCAAAAAAAGAAACACAGATGGTCAGAAGATACATCAAAAATGTTCCTCTGTAGTACCCAAGGAAATGCAAATAACCAGGTAGGCAGGTGGTATACTTAGGAGGCAGAAGAAATGCAAATACACCAGGTAGGCTGGTGGTGTACTTAGGAGGCAGAGGTAAGAGATCACTGTGAGTTTTTTTTAATATTTTATTTATTCATTTTCAAGCATATGAGAGAGAGAGAGAGAGAGAGAGAGAGAGAGAGAGAGAGAGAGAGAGAGAGAGAGAGAGAGAGAACCAGAGCCACCACCCTATGGGTCTGGCTTATGTGGGTCCTGGGACAACTGAACCAGGGGCCTTAGGCACTGGAGGCAAGTACCTCAACCGCTGAGCCATCTCTCCAGCCCAAGAGATCACTGTGAGTTTGAAGCCTTCCTGGGACTGCAAAGTGTGTTCCAGATCATCCTGGGCTAGAGTGAGACCCTTTAAAAAACAACCAAAAAATAATAATAATTCTACAGTGAGATTCCATCTCACCACGGCCAGCATAGGTACCATCAAGAAATCAAAGAACAAATACTGACAAGGATGTGTGGGGGGGAGGTAAAAGGAACCCTTATGCACTGCTGATATAAATTACACAGCCACTATAGAAGTTGGTATGGAAGGTCCTTGAAAGACAAAGAGAGAATTATCATATGGTCCATCTATGTACTTACCATACCTCTCCTGAGGCTATACCTGAAGGAACCTAAGTTCCACAGAGATCCTTGAAAGCCATGTAACCTGTGGCACCATTCTTGTAGCCAAGGTTTGGGATCAGCCTAGATATCCATTAATACAATATGATTTTAAAAAAACATGGTATACATACATAATAGAGTTTTAGTCAGCTGCAAAGAAAAATGAATTTATGTTATTTGCAGAAAAAATGGATAATAATGGAAATCATCATATTGAGCAAAAAAACCCAGACTTGGGCAAACAAAGACCACGTGTTTTTCTCTCGCATGTAGTTTATACACGTGTACATATAAGTCACATGAAAGCAGAATAGGACTGTGAGGAAAGTGGGAGAAGAGACGAGAGTAAGAGACAGGATGGTACGCTGAGTATAATTAATGGATGCAAATAAAGAGAATTTTAAAAAATGAAATGAAAATAAAAAATACTTCCAGAAAACAAAGTACCAGTCACAAAATAAGGGTAAAAGACTGAAATAAGTTTACAATGTTTCCCCCCAAAAAAGTTTTCAAAACAGGCAAGTTAGGATTCAAGTAAATAATATTCCAGTGGCTTCAAATTCCTAAGAGAGACAGTGTCCATGCTAAACTCCCAAGCCTACACAAATCTCTGCAAAACTTAGAAGATTTTTTTTTTAATTTTAAATGTAGTAGTATAGCTGGTGCGGTGGTACACACCTTCAATCCCAGCACTCAGGAGGCTGAAGCAGGAGGATCACTGTGAGTTCAAGGGCCAGCCTGGGGTTACAGGGTGAGTTCCAGGTCAACCTGCCTGGGCTAGAGGGAGACCTGACTTCAACTCACACCCCAGCCCCCTCCTCTCCCCAAAAGAAAAAGAAATGCAATTTAGCCCTCTGTGCCTTTCTCTGGAAAGTGCTGGAAGATATTTTCCAAGAAAGCAACGGATATACCATGAATGATTATGGAGTTGTCTATTTTAGGACAAAGAGGAAGAAAGCTCCTGGGACAACAGAAAAGACTGGGGAGGCTGGCAGGATGGTAGCCACAACTGGGGACAGCAGCTATAGGCAGGTGCAGAATGGAGCCAACAGGTGAGGTGTCTGGAGAAGAGGTGTATGGAAAGAGCATCTGGTGCACCCAGACGCTAAGACAGGACTCTGACAACAGGAGGGGCTGAGGCTGAGGAAGGACTGGATTCACAGAGGACCAACCAGCGGCTTCAGGGACAACACAGAATTTGTAAATACAGAAAGAAAGAGTACTCAAGGGATCAACATAAGTGGTCCATAAGCAGCTTTTAATAATACAAGTTCATGTGAATATTGAATATTTACATATCAAAATCATAAGTACATTTGAAGGAAAGCTGTCTGATGCATATGCGTATGACACATGCACACATCATGAAAGAGATCCAAGAGTGGCTTTCTGGGGGACAGTAGAGGGAAGGCACGCACATGAGGCAGCAAATAGGATCAGGCCATCCATCATATGTCAACAGATGATAAGGACTAAGGAAAGTCAGGAAGAAAAAATTCTTAAGTATGGTGGCAGGTCCAGAAAGAGGCAACTTTTAACAGAGAGGGTAGCTTGCTCATGACATTTGTGTTAAGAAGCTAAAGAAAAAGAAACAGAAAATCCTTTAAACAGAAAGGCATAGTGGATAGGAGGATCATCATGAGTTCAAAGCCAGCCTGGGGCTACAGAGTGAGTTCCAGGTCAGCCTGGTCTGGACTGAGACCCTACCTAGGGAAGGAAGGAAGGAAAGAAGGAAGGAAGGAAGGAAGGAAGGAAGGAAGGAAGGAAGGAAGGAAGGAAGGAAGGAAGGAAGGAAGGAAGGAAGGAAGGAAGGAAGGAAGGAAGGAAGGAAGGAAGGAAGGAAGGAAGGATCCTTTAAGCAATTACCACAGCATAGAAGTAACACTGAGTATCCACCCATCCTATGCACAAGGTAATTAATTATGTCTCCAAGACAAATGAAATCACTGTTCAAGAACAAATTGGAAAGAATTCATTTTGAAAGTCAGTAGGAAAAAAGAAAAGAAAGTAGAATATAATCCAAGGAATCAGACTCCCTTCTAGATTGTCCTGATAACTAAGTCTTCAGTGCATGTAAGCCAAAAATGAAATATCCTAAACATATGTTCAAAAGTTCCTTTTTTAATAAAGGAAACATTGGCACTTCAAGGCAGACATGTGTCACTTTACCTGATTTAATCCCATTTCCATTTCAGAAGTGCTGATGGTTAACAACCTCACAGGCCTAGTTTTCAGCTTTGTTGTGGTAACACTGTTAAACAGAAACACATTTTTGTTGCCTTCTCAACAGAGGAAGAAGACGTAGATGTTCAGATGCCATACCCGATACTCAACAATGAAACTACCTGCACCCCCAAGACCTGCACCCCCACAATGAAGTGACTAATACTGAGGACATGAACTCCTCGCCCCCACAACTCAGCGGCAAGACACACCCGCCACCACCACACAGCACAAGCAAACCACAAACCTGCTGCCCCACAGGAAGGAGGGTGCCTTTGTTTATCCAGTCAATCAGAAAGGAAAGAAGGGCAAGCCCAAGTTCAAGGACTTCACTTTCTGCATCTCCTTCCATGAGGAAGGCGCATGTATCCATGGGAGCATGGGAGCCCCTTCAGTGGCTGGCTCTTCCTCCCACCATATTTGTACAGTGGCACGGAGCTCACTTCATCTGTGGAAATCTTCCATTCTTCCCCCATCAGCACCAAGGTAGGGCCTGGCCTGGATCATATGGCTGGTTTGGTTTAGGGACCAAGTGAGATGGTAGGGGCAGTGTCCACCAGTGAGACCCGCACTGACTTCAGTTTTACAAGTGCCTTCACAGGCATTATCTGATATGGAGTTCCTCGTGTCATAGGAGAAACTGAGGCTCAAGATCATGAGGCCCACACTGCAGCCTGGGCCTTCCTCCTGCAGCCTGCCAATCTCAGCACAGAAGGGTCATCAGGATGGTCATAAAATAATTCCTTTAATAAGGATGTCTGGACTGCTTCTGAAGAGTCACCCACCTAAATACTCCATCCTGTGCTCTCATGGGATGGATCTGTGATCAAAGCAGCAGCTCCGAGAGGAGTGCCGGACTGCCTCATCTCTGGACAAACGCACAGAAATTCCACAGCTCAGGCTCCTCCGTGAGGGGCCCCCAGGAACCTGAAACTAAGGAAATCCTGGGGTGCACTGAAGTTTGAGAGCGAGTTAAACAGAAGTGGGAAAATGTTTCTTTTCTATCTTTTTTTTGTTTTATTTATTTGAAGAGAGAGAGAGAGAGAGAGAGAGAGAGAGAGAGAGAGAGAGAGAGAGA